>CM033105.1:5776005-5994288 GCA_019321725.1 Paulownia fortunei | reverse complement strand
TGACATCCCCATCTAATAATCGTCATACACCAAAAGCACAAAAAATGATGCCTTATCAACTAACTAGCATGGTAGAAGAATCAACAATGAAAGTAAAGCAGTAACATAGTTGCATAAGAAACTAAAACTATAAACTAACATGGCATAGTAAGCAAACAACTCCTTAGAGAGCTTGCTTACTTATCAACTTGGCAATAATGAGCTTAATGGATGGACATAGTTAGCCATAATAAGAGCCTAAACCAAGCCAAAAGAAATTAATTTTTTTAACACTTAGAAAAATCTAAGTAAAAGAAAAAAGGCATAGAAGAGAATGAGTAAGCTCACTGGGCAAAGATCATCCAGTGGCATAATAAGGCATGGAGCAAAGACCTTGTGATAACCATAGAGGTGCCTCCCTTGACTCTCATTGATGTGAGGCATGACACTTCCTCAAAGGGGCACGATCCCTCCCAACAAGAGTAGTAAGAAGAGATGGTCGTGATGAACCAACAAGCAGTAAGAGGAACCCTCATAGTAAATTTCTCTACAAAAGAAGAACGCCCAGATCAACTTTCTAAACTGTGAACCAAGAAAAGAGGAGTCGCCACAAAATCTAAAAATCAAAGCAAAATATGCTAAGAAAAATAAGCTAAGTAAATGTTGAAGCATCTTCTAATTAACTCAAGGAAGCACCAACTTGTATGACAAGAAAAGACTTAGTGTCTCACATAAAGACTAGAAAGATATCAAAGAGGATGACTTATTAGAATTTTACTCTCGTCCAACTCCCATGGCTGCTTAGCCAAAAGACTCGTAGAACACTCGGAAAGATCCCTAAGTGCATCAATCATCTCGGAAGAATGCTCCCAAAAAAATATAAGGAAACAAGACTATCACCTATTTCCCAACAATTGAAAGGGTCTAAAAAAATACACAAGCCAGACGTAATAACACGGGGATTAGGAAAAAAAGAAAAAAACAACGAGCGAGCAATGAGCTCGACCTATCCTGGAGGATCAGGTCGAGCAAGATGCTTGACCAGGTGAAGAGACCCTAAGTCGACTTAGAAGAGCAAGCCGTGGCAGAGCAGAGGGCCACCCTCAACCTGCGATACAGAGCTGGATGAAGCCCCCCATGCGGCTACCCTTTGGAAGGTTGAGCCTTATGCTCAACCTACTCCAAACAATGAGCAGGTCGAGCCACATGCTCGACCCGTGCAACCCCAACCTGATCGACATGTGTCATCTCCCTTTGAAAATTGCTCATCTAGCCTATGCATGATAAATGCTCGACAAAATAACCCAAAGATAAAATACTTTCAAATACTCTAGAGAAAATCTTCTAAGTCCCTCAATGAACGCAACAAGGGCATGAGGGAGAATTTTCTAAGTCCCTTAATGAGCATAACAAGCATACAAGGGAAAATTTTCTAAGTCTTTCGATGAGCACACAAGAGGGAAATGTCCTAAGTCTCTTATCGAGCACAAAGAAAGCCTACAAGCACTGCGTGTTCGAAGATATACCAACAAAGAAGCTAATATATACATACGTATATATATATATGTATTTATATATACATATATAAAATAGGGAAGAATGCCCCTAACTTCATAGGTCGAGACTATCTTTCAACCTGAGTAGGCCAAGAAAACCTCTCAAAATGAGCAGGTTGCGACTGGCAAGACTCCAAAAATCCATTCACTAGAATTTCATGGCATTTCTTGGAGTTGTTTGCTACTGGTGATGCATTTTAATAGCTATGCACACATAGAATGCCAGTTCATCGGATATCCTCATCTATCTCCTGCCCAAACTTCTTTATGTTATTAAACAAGCAATGTCTAGAGGAATAATTTTTGATCCAATAAAATCTATAAGTTTTCGCCAATTTACTTCTATACTTCTCGTGGTTGTATACTAAATCCATCAAAGGATGCAAGTCCCATTTTATTAGAAGACTAATCCCAAGCATCATTCCTACAGAAATTCTACTTGGGAGTGGGGGTTGTATGATGTGTCATAATAAATAAGTCCAACAAAGGTGTTCAATCCAACAAGACCCAACAACAAGCCTTTCAAGTCCAAGAAAGTAACTCACTCAATAAAAGTCCAATAAGAGACATTTCAAGCTCGTGGACCCTATAATGGATAACAATTAAGGTGCATACATCATCATCACATCGATCGCTATCACCTCTTATATCAACTATAAATACCATTCTCAGTTCATTATAAGGTACGACATTTATGTTCTATGCATGTATTCTCTTTCTAGCTATTTTGCTGATTTGAGTATCGGAGAGATATTTTTGAAAAAATCTTGAAGATCCCTAACTGTTTGTGCGTACTGTATCCATTCATCCATCTACAAACTAAGAAAGAAGGAGAGGTGATAGCAAGCTAATGATTGAGAAGTCAACACTCAGTTATCAACCAATTTCACATCAATATGAATATATTTTTGTAAAGTGAAAATTTATGTTGTGAATTTTTTTTTAGAGAACCCGCAAATAAACATATACTTGTGAATAATTGTGTCCTGACAAGTATTTTTCTTAATATTATTTGATAAGCAATTACTTAGTATTTTCTTGATTGCTTCGTCCCATGACCTCATCACTCCATTTCTCTCCCTTACGATGACGTGATTTTATACAAGCCATTATGATGTGATTTCAAACAAGCCGTTATGACGTGATTTCATACAAGCCGTTACTTTATTTTTGCTTGATTAGGATGGAAAATCTGGTTCTAAATTCAAACTTCAAACATAATTTGACTGGACCAATTCTAGGACTTGTTATATAATTGATTATTTTAAGAAAATCAATCAATTACATTATTTGTTATATTAAAACTTTACTCATTAATTAAGTACAATGAAACCAAATAAATAATTCTAAGTTAAAGTATACATCTTAACTAAGTTAAAGTATACATCTTGACTAGAAACTATTGTAAAAGTAACTAATATCATTATAAGAGTAGAATTCAAACCAAAATTTTAGAGTCTTTGTAATTTATAATTCAGTTTTACCTATCTAATCATGAAAATAAGCACAACTATACTATAATGCATGTAGCCCTTTGCTACCCACTTTTAATTAATAGCCCTGCTAAGTAAAATTCATAGACTCTTTTATTTTGTTGGATAAAATATGAAAAGATGGATAAAAAGTATAATAAAATATGAGATAAAAATTAAATTATCAAATAAATATTATTTATATTTTATATGATTGAATAATGTGATCAAAGTTATATTAGCTAAAATACTGTTTATCATAATTATTTTCATTTTCTTTTCTTTTTTCCTCTCTCTTTTCTTCTTCTTCCCGTTCATCCTCTCCTACTTTCTCCATCAACCGCCATTGTTATGATAATTTGTTCCTCCTCTGAATATCTCCTTTTTACCTATCTTCCTCTCTTCTCTTCTCCACTCATTGTTATGATAATTTGCTCCATTCTTCAAGTGATTTGCCACCTTCTTCCCCTTTCTTCATCTCTTTTTGTTTGTCTTTCCTCCTTCCTTCTCTCTCTCTCTCTCTCTCTCTCTCTCTCTCTCTCTCTCTCTCTTTAATTTTCTGTTGGCATCACAACCACCAGCACCCATCTTTTTTTTTTTTTTTTTACATTACCTTTTTTCTTTTTCTCCATTTTTCATCTTTCTTCAAATCATGTGGCAGTCGGTATGTCATTTGGGGAAGAAAAGCTTGGGTCTTCAAATTTTATGGAAGTGGGTCTGTCATTTGGGGAAGAAAGGCTTGGGTTTGTTATTTGAGGAAGAAATCAAGAAAAGCTTGGGGAAAGAAAGGGACGTTCATTCTTGAATTGTTTCATTCCACCTGGATTCAAATAAGACTAAATTTTCAAATTAGCAGTGTCTTGTGATGTCTATCGGGCTAGATGCATTAATAAAATAGTCAATCTGACTCAATTTGTAAAAGTGAACGCACCCATAATCTGCATAATATTCATAAGTATAAGTACGAGTAATTAAAAAATAATTTTATTTTATTTATATATTTTAAATTTAATGAATAATAATTATATTTTTGAAGTAAAATATTTAGTATAAATATATGTATTTTATATAACACTTGATAAATAATATTTTATTTTAATCTATACGTACAAAATTTATTCAAATATTAAAAATTATATCAAAATTATTTATAAGTATTAATTTGTATAAATAAAAAACAAAATTCTTATAGTTTAAAATAGTATATGTTAAACAATTATATCTAATTTGTATCATAATTATATAACTACTTAAAAACTGTATGCATAATGCATACTAAAATAATATTAAAATAAATTATATTTTTTCTCAAAATAATTTTTATATTGGTATTTTTATCATCGAATCCACATATTACTTTTTGTTTTCTTCATATTTTTGCACTGATGATTGGCCATAACTTCAAACAAATATATATACATATTAAATATCAAATAACCTGATGTCTCGTACTTAATTAACAAGATTATAGTAGTCCCAAAAAACACTAAGACAGGGTTGCTTTTAATTAATTTTAGATTTCCCTATTCCAAATCCAAGTTGGCAATCGCAAACCACATCTTGGACCACACGCAAATCCCTCACCAACTTGTTCTCCAAGAAAAAAGTTCAAATTGATTTGCTTTATTGTAGTCTATAAAAGACATCGTTGTCCATTATTGCCCTCGAAACAGCATTCTTCCCAACCAATTGGTCCAGTTTCGTATTTAATTTTCTTTTTTCTTTTTTAGTTTTATGTGGGAATATAACATGTTTCTTGTAATGCCCTCCACTCGGGTCAAATTTGTTTTCTCTGGGGCCCATTTAGTGGATGTTTGGTTTGTGAATTTTTATTTTTAATATTTTAGTGAAATTTTATTAATTTTTGTGTAAGATTGAAAATATATTTAAATAATTATTTTTAGATAGAAATTTTTTAGGTTAAGTATGAAATTACGTTTGGTTTATTATTTTAATTGAATTATTTTTGAATTATGTGTATATAATATTAAATGATTTGGTATCGATAGAGTCCACAATTAATAATTTATATGGGTTAAATATTTTAGTAGAATAAATTTTAGATAGTGGGTTCTACAGTAATGATGTAGTTGATAATAAAAATATATTAAAAATAGTTAGTAGATAATTGTGAATCTCATATTATTAATATAGATACAAATAAAAATATATTAATGAGAGAGTTAGTGTATAGTTGTGAGACTCATTATATAGGGTTGAGGAAAAATGAGTTGATTGAAATGAAAATATATATTGAGATTGCATAAAAATAGGTTTGAAAATGAGAAAAATATGATTGAGAAGTATTTTGAATGGAAAAATGAGAAGATAAAATAAATTATTTTTAATAAAATCAAATAAAATAAATATAATTTATATATTTAAAATAGTGAAAAATGAAAATTCCACTGAAATAAAAAAACAAACCAGCCATTAGTTTCTTGAAAGGCAAACCAATCCTTGAACCTCGTGTTTTACTGTTAAATAGTTTTAGTTTGGAATATGGATGTTAAATTAGTGTTTTATAGTCAAATCGTAATTATATGGATTTTACTTTCATTCATCAGTTCAATTTGTAATTATAATATATCTAATAAAAATTAATTATATTATTTATTATAATATGTACAATAGTAATATAATAAATTAATTCAATAATTGTTATATACTAAATTTTAAAGGTCAAAACAGAATATAAATGACCAATCTAAAAACACTTCTAACAAAATTTAAAATTCAAATAACTATATATATATATATATATATAACTAAATATCAAATTTAAATTTTTTCAAAAAATAAAAAAATAAAAAATTACCCACCAATATTTGATTGATTATCCAATTTTGATGGATTTCATGTTCTTTATGGTAAAAGAGACCGGACTAGCCATCAACTCCTCATTGAATCCGATTTTAAAAACACGGTGTTAAACCATTATTTTGAAGCATTTGCTTCTCTTTGAGTCTTTTTTCAGGATTCTCTTGCATAAATTCTTTATGATTAATTATCTTGGATTGAAATATTGTTATTATTATTTCTTTAGACTAAAATGTTAGTATCTTAATATATGGGTAGTACAATACTATATAAATGTTCAATCTTCCCAGATATTCAATCAAATTCTCAAATTCATCTGTTATTTTATTAGGGAGTTTTATTTAAAATAAATTGTTGTTTCACAATTCAATAACATTTAAGAATTAAGGAAAAAAAACTAGTTATCAGGTGCTTCATACATGAATAATTAATTAGTACATATCAAATTTGTGTGCAAAAAACCAAACATATATAAAAAATATATAAAAAGGTACTCTCCTTTTTATTAGTTTGAATTAACATGTCCTCTTCCGTAAACATCTTTTGAGCCATTTAATACAAAATAGTAATTTTGATTTAAAATTAATGAAATACTGTATAATTCGATAGGATTAAAAATATAGATGAAAGTGCAAGTGAGAATCGAAAACGTAATCTTCACTTGCGCTTTCAAAATTTGATTTAATTTCTTTTTTTTAAATTATTGAAAGTGCATGTTAAAATTGTGTTTTCATCCAATAAGCGCAATCCTAACTTGCGCTTTCAATAATTTCTTTTAAAAGCGTAAGGTAGTATTGCGCCTTTAAATTTAAATATATTTTTTATATATATATTTTTTAAATATATATATATATATATCTTTGTTTTATATATATATAATTAATATATAAATTTGTGGGAGTGGAGAAATAGGGAGTGGGATGTAATTAAGGATGATTGATATTCAATACAAATTCAAATGAGAAAATTAAAATATTTATACATATATTTTAGATAAATATATATAAATATAATTATATATATATATATATTTTAGATAAATATTTTTTATTATAATAATAAATAACATAAAGTTATGTTGTTTAATTTTTTTTTTTACTTAAGTATATGTATGTAAATATTTTAATAAAAATAATAACAATACTATTTTTGTTTCATAAATTACACAATTAATTTTTTTGAATAATAATTACAGTATTAAATTTAAAATTTTTGAAAAATACAAGAATAAAAAAAATATTAAAAATGACCACCAGTGCCACACGTACGTCGGTGGTGTTGTTGTCTACCTCAACATCCACCCTGAACAGCAGCAATATCATGTGATTGGTTTGGGGTCGGATCATCAACATATGTACTATAGTTTAAATTGAAGCTCGACCGACCTGATGAAGTTGTGGAGCTCGACTCTCTACGATCATGATAGTCGCTGTCTAGATATGAAAATATAACAGGCGAGACAATAAAATCTCCACGTTCAAAATCATGTCCTAGATGCTGCTGAACAAACGGTGTTTGTGCCGTGTCTAAATCTGAACTGAGTAATGTAGAGAATGACATCGTAGATGGTGACATACCCCAATATGGAGTGAATGAGTCATCCGGTTATGCCTTTCGGTGGTGCTATCCAAATCGTGTGATACACAATGTGTCGAGGTGGATGGACCTGCCTCATCTGCTACACTAGACATACGTGGATGAGGAATGTCGTAAGATGTAGAAGTATGGCTAGTAAATGCACCCCGTGTCGAGGTAGAGGGACTCGCATCATCTACTACTCTAGTACGCCTCCTCGTCCTCCTAGCTGTGTTTTGTGGTGGTGGCATTGGTATATTTACAGCATCTTGTTGTCTACAAAGTAGGCGTCTGAGATCATCAGTGGCGTGTATAGTTTCACTCCTCAATTGCATAAATGAAGCTATATCTTGCTCGTTCGCGCCATTAGCACTGAGTTTAATCCTCTCGACCGCCATACTCTAAAATATGTGTAAAAAAAGAATAATATTAAAAAATATCATAAATATGATGCATACACATTATAAATTTTTTTATTAATGAATATCTTACCATAGCTTCCAAATCTGATATGTGTGAAGGCTGGTACCCCTTCTCCATAAGCAAATGGGATGGTGATATCAGACAGCGTGTAATGCCATCGTACCAATCCATATAGCGAGGCTCAGTACTATCGGACCCAATAATGGGAGGGTTGACGATAATAAACTGATGTCTATTTGCCCACTGCGACACATACTCCTGGTGATATCGAGCCCAATCCTCTCCACTGTGTCCCTTGCAGTCTATATCATGTAAAGTCTGCTCATGCGCTGGTATATCTGGTGAAATGTACTGGCGCATGACCCGCTCTGGGTGATGGAACTCCACGATAGCGTAGTTGATCAATGAACAACGAGATCTCCACAGTGGCGTATTACACATTGGACCCAACACCATAATATCCGGTGAACTCATATCATATGGCTCCCATATAAACTACAATTATAAAATATATAAATTTGAATTATTTGTACATATATGAAAAGAAAAATCAAATCAAATTTAAACAAGTGCTTTAAATTCTACTCACCTCTCTATCAGTCATTCTGTCTAGTATATCCCTAATAATCTTGACTGAATGACTCATTGTACGCGTGAAGCTGTAATACTGCATCCACCTATATGTATATAAAAACAATCATGAAATAATAATCACAAAATAATAGTAGAAGTAGAAGCTCATTATCAGTAGTGTTAATAAATGAGTCTATACCTTACACCATATGGAGGAAGTGCAAGCTCATGATCATTAGCGTCGATGAGTGGGCCCATATTTACTCGCGAACGTAATCGTCTTGGCATCAACGTGGTAATGCGAGACCATACCCATATCTGCAAAAATATATATTAATATAATGAAAGTGACAAACATACTGATATAACACAAGAAAGTAACAACACTTATATAAAAATTACTTATGGAAGCACCATCGCACCACTAATAACATTCTTATCTTTATCCGATGCAGTGCACAACTTACGATACATGAAAGACAGTACTACACTGCTCTAACTAAAATAAAAAATATCCTTAATCTGCTCCATACTTTGTAGATATAGCAACGACACTCCATTGCCTGATGAATCAGGACACATAATGCTACCGAGTAGAATCAATGCACATCTGCGTGCATATCGCTCCAACTCATCGTGGGGAGTATCATCTGTCACTGGGTTAGCCTGAAGATAATCCCTCAAGGCACTCAACAATATACACCCACCCCTAAACTGGTGTGAAGTAGGTCGAAATCCTAAGTAATTGTGGCAATAATCCTGCCACTGCTCGGTAGATCTCCTCGGATCAACTCCAATAATAGGCTGACCATCTACTGGTAAACTCCAAATAACTGCAACATCCTGTAGTATAACAGTCACCTCACCAATGCGAAAATGAAATGTATGAGTTTCAGGTCGCCATCTCTCGACTAGAGTAGTAATCAAATGAAAGTTCATATCAAAGTGTCAACATCGGTAGATGCCATAGAATCCCATATCATACAACATATGAACTACACGAGGATGCAATGCACCCTCTCCACCATGAAGACTCCAAAATGAGTGTTGCTGGATTAACTCCAAAATACCGGCAAGTATGCATTGCATGCGAGTAAGGTATTCCAAATTAACTCCAATTACCGCATGAACACTCCATTGACCTCAATTTCACGATGTGTAAAACTCCTGGATGATCCTGATCGATGTGTTATGACAGACGCAGATTGATCTGTGTAATCAAACACATATACCATATGCTCTATAGATAGGTTTTGTCAACTCTCATACCTTTGTAATAAATTATCAGGCCATGGTTGGTTATTCTCCACCATTCGATGACCCTTGGATAGTCGATCGAGAAAATGTTCAATAGCACAATGTAATGTAATCTGTACAATAGCAGTGATTGGGAGCCGTCGTGCACCTTTCAACATTCTATTAATGCATTCTGACATATTTGTTGTCAGAATGCCACATCGCCATCCTCCATCATAAGCCAGAGTCCACTGACATTTATCTATATTCTTCAAGTATGCATGTGCATCCTCGTTAAGAGCCTTTATTTTTTCCATTACCTTATCAAATTGTCTGATTGTCAATTATGAACCAGCTATATAACACAAATCCCTTAATGCAATACTTTTGAACCGCTTGTTGAAGTTAGATGACACATGCCTTAAGCAAAAACGATGCACCCCACGAGGTGGTGTGAAATCAGGTACGTATTGAACAGCTCCAAGTAGGCCACTATATCGGTCAGATATCAAACAGACACCCTTAACCCCGCGGACAACATACATAGACAATATATACAAAAACCATCTCCAAGATGTAAATATTTCTTCATCAACAACTGCAAAAGCCAGAGGCAAAACCTGTTGATTTGTATCTATCCCCACAACAATCAACAGCTTATGTTTGTACTTTGTGTAAAGATATGTTCCATCAATATTTATTACTTTACGATAATTTTAGAACCCATCGATACATGACTTGAATGCCCAAAATACATATTTTAATATTTTTTTTCTGCGAACTCGGTGTCGATGTGATGCCACTCCACAATTGTACTTGGATTTCATTTTTGCAGAGCTCCCAAATACTTAGGCAATTTTCTAACTGAGCTCTCCAAGTGTCATAAATATTTTCCTTGCGCGTTTCAAACCGTGCCAGGCCTTATGATATGAAATTTCATACTGATACTTCTCTTTCACATTTTGTTGGACATACTTAATCTCATAAGGCAGGTCACACTGAACTATTCCAGTAAGCAACCTTGCGATCATATTTTTACATAGGTTGCGATGATCCACAGATATTGAATTCATAAGGCAGGTGTGAGGGTCACCCCACTTGGTGATTTTTCATAAATCGAGCTTTGCTTTCAATGATGCTCGAAGCCCCCAATTACACCACATGGTCGATGTACTATGGCTGCATTCCACTTTCCATAATTTTGGTGTACTCTCAACCACCCGATACTCACGTCTGACAACTCGTACAGAGTAATCTTTAAGTGAAGGTTGAAGATTTTTTTTGTCATTGAATACTATACCCTTTTCAAGCTCTCCAATACTAGAGTCATAAAATTTTCCTCTATTTGGAATATCAATAAAATCAACAACTATTTCTGGGTAACATGTGGTGAAGAATGGTATAGTACGATTAGAGTCATATTTATTTGTTGTTGAGGGCATTGAGGTATAAACTGACACTTGATGTTGGGATGAGTTGCCCTCATCATGTTGCTCATACATCTATTCCAAATCATCAATTTCGATCCCATCATCACCGTCATCATCATCATCACCATCATCTTCATCAGCAATTTCATCGGGTTCGAAAGTAATATGTTCTTCAGCACCAAAACTGTCGACAAGTGGCTTGAACAATTCATCAGTGTATGCATTATATGGCTTTGTATTTGTACCTTCAAAATGCTCTTGACCAAAACTTGAAGCACCTGCATCAAACTCATTGATGCCAACACTTGCCATACCTTGCGTCACTGTAGTCATTTCTAACACACTATCATCTCTTAAAAATGATGCATACTGATAATATTCATTGCTTGTTGGTATCTCAGGCACAGTATTGTGAACATTTTGTTCTGCCTCAAAATAAAATTCTACAAATTGATTTTCTCTTCCCGGATCTAAGAAAAATTTCAATCCTTCATCATCAGTTATTGATATTAGTTATAACACATTATCACAACAGTACTTACTAAATAATTTCAATAAGAACTGTTTATCATCAACGCCCGTTATCTGATATACTTTCAATAGTAATTCAGAAAATCTTGTCCTACGAGACATTCTCCTAACTCCAATTGCAGGGCGATCATATATCACTGAATTAACATCTTGTATAATTTGACCACCAAAGTATACCAGAACATCGGTGTTGTTTCTATTTGCCATAACTACATCAAAATAAGTATTAATAATTTAATTTTAAATAATAATTTCAAAGACATAATATTTAATTAAGATTATCATAATTATGAGAAAGATTCCCTAAATAGTTCAATAATTTTTAACTCACATTTTTAAGTCAAATAACAAATAACAAATATAATATACAAAAAAAAAATACAAACATTAACTTCTCCACATATAAAATATGCTATTAAAAATGTACTTGCATATGTCATTATAAAAAATAATATTAATAACATTTCAATACAACAAAATTTATTTTTTCATTATAATAATACATCTACTTCACAATTATTACAATAAAATATATACATTATAATTGAAATATGATACCTATAAGTCACACTCACAATATAATTTGCGTTGTATTTTAATCTATCGCGTACTAAGTTGAACAAAAATATATAAATGTTAATTAGTAAATTTTTTTAATTAAAAATTTTAAAAAAATAATAATAATATTACTTACCGAAAGAAGCGAAAATGGACGTCAAGAAGGTAGGGAATGAGAGAATCCAAAAAATGAAAGAAAAAATGACGAAAAAAAAATCGACAAAGATAAAGAAAGAGGAAAAGTCCGAGAGAGAGAGAGAAAGAGAGAGAGAGAGAGTAATGGGGAAAGTTGGCGCGGGGGAAGAAATGGAAAAAATGGAGGAAATGGGAAGGGGAGGGGAGGGGAAGATAATCGATCGGTTTGAATGCCGACCGAAAGCGCAATCTGTGATTGCGCTTTCTCTCTCCACAAAAAGTGCAACCTAAGGTTGCGCTTCGTGCCAGAATAATAGTAAAAGCGCGTGTGAGGAATGCACTTTCATTCACGCATTTTCTTCAATGCTCGTCAAATCATAATAAAATATTAATTATTTTTTAAATTTATTATTTTTAATTAAATTAGTCAACATCTTTTATCTTTCACTCCGTACTTTCTTCGGAGAAGCAAACATCTAAAAGTAAAATTGTTTAACTTTAATTTTTTATTAAAAATCATTTTCTCACCACATTTTTTTTTTCTTTTTCCTTGATTGTAAAGTTCTAGAAATTTTTTTCTTTTCACTTTCTTATTAAGCAAATTAATGGAAATATTCTTCAAGAATATTCGCTCACATTCGTTGGACCTTTTAATTTATACCACAATTATACTTTGACTCAAGTCAAACCACACTTTTAACCATCCATAAACCCATGGACGAACCACCTCTTTATTCGGATCCTAACCCCAAATCATGTCCATTTTCGTCATTCGACCGTCTCTAGAATACTCTATTCCATTAATTAACCTCCATTTAATACTAACCAAATATCGAAGGTCAAAAATGGAAATTCAACATTTGTGCATCATGACATGACCGCCTTCCACCAACTCATACTGCACGTGATACTTACCTCTGCCCCGTATAAATTACAACCGCTGCCCCCCAACCCCTCCATAAAAAAAGTTCGAGAAAACATAACTAAACCTTGTTCTTCAAGCTTTCTCTCCAAATTTCTTGTAAGCCTATATTTTGCTAGTCTTATTTTTCTTGATTTTGTCCTAAAGAAAAAGATGATGAGCCGGAGCGCAACGAGGTTGGCGCGATCGGTTCTAGGCCACGTGGGGCCGCGTTACTTTTCAACCGCCATCGCACGCGGCGGTGCTGCAAGTGATGCAGCAGGACTTGGGGCCTATGTGCACGGTGGCGCCACCACTTTTTTCCATGGTCCTGCTAAGGGTTCGGAAAAGGTAGTGGTGACGTGGATGAGGTTGCCGGTTCTGGGATCGCGCAACTCCAGTACGTTCGCTTTGGGTGAGAAGCACCGGGAGGAGGAGGAGAAGAAGGTTCCGGGCGGATCAAGTGGAGGCTCCGCCGCTGGTGGTGGTGGGAATGATAACAAGGAGGTTGTGAGTTACTGGGGCGTTGAGCCTGCAAAGATTACCAAAGAGGATGGCACGGAATGGACGTGGAACTGCTTTAGGGTAAGAACCAGCAAAAAGAAAAAAAGGGTTTATTACGTACATATTAATGCTTAATATATATATTTTTTTGTTTATATGGTTTAATTCATTTGGAAGATATTGATTTTTGGGTTTTTGGAAATGAATGAAGCCATGGGAGACGTACAAGGCTGATCTGTCGATAGATCTGAAAAAGCATCATGCGCCGGTGACATTTTTGGACAAGGTGGCCTATTGGACCGTCAAGTCTCTTAGATTTCCTACTGATGTATTTTTTCAGGTATTATCATTATTATTATTATTTTGTTGTTATTATTATTATTATTATCGTTATTATTATTTATTGTGCATGAATTGATTACCTTGAGATAAAAAAGAAGAAGAAAACCTTCAACCCCTTTTTTAGGCCACTCCCCCAATTTAAAAATTGAAAATCGTCATTATTTGAAGAAAAAGTAATATATGTTGTATAAAGATGTATTCGTAGCAAGTCTTGGTTTATTTTTGAAATATTTTGCGTTTGAATATAATTTAAATAATTTTTGGTTATTTATTAATTATGATTAGGTCATAATTAGTAAAATCAATTTTGAGTATTTAGTTTTTGCAATATGGCAATGGGATCGTAGCCAGATTGATGCTGTCCAAAGTGAACATGACTTAAATTTGGTTGTCAACTACGAATATAATATAGGCTTTAGCAAATTTATCTGATATATATATATATATGTATATGTATATATATGACGTCTTAGTAAGGCGGTGATGGCTGTCAAATGAACATGTCTTGGGAATAAATACATTCTTCAATTCTTCGTTCCAATCCAAAAATTAAAGCTAAGGTTGAATTTTGAAATTCTGATAAAGCATTTGAAAATCAAAATGAAAATTATATTTCATCATTTCATATATAAATACTCAATAATATTGGCAAAATCAATTTTTATAGACTCCATTTTCAAATAATTTAATTCTTTTGAATTTAATTTTTAAATGTTTTGCCAAATCCACTGAAAATTGTTGGATTCTCGATAGTTAAAATTTGAAAAACGAACATATTCGAAAAAAATATTTTAGTTTTATTAAAAACAGATACTAGAAGAAGATATCATTTACAATAACAATAACTTTATTGCTAGGACCCTGATTTTTCTTATATATAGCAGTATAAAATATTTAAATTGGGTATTTTACTCTCTCCATTTACCTTTGAATGTCCAGTTGATTATATGTCGAAGTCAAATTGTATAATTATTAGATTAGTTTATCATATTGATTTTTCATATAATGATAAAGTTCTCAAATCACAATGTTTTCATGTTGTTTGCTATTATTAGTTCTTTGTAAAAATCACTTTAATTACCTCATGTCACATTCAATTTTTTGTTGAAAAATTAAATTGATTGATGAAATTTCTTATCAGTATTTTCACACCAATGAGATCATATCACAGTATTCATCAAAATCCTCAATTATTAACACTAATTATTTGTTTTTCCCCGCAATTTGTTAAAGAGGCGGTATGGATGCCGTGCAATGATGCTTGAAACAGTGGCGGCAGTTCCCGGCATGGTGGGAGGGATGCTGCTGCACTGCAAGTCCCTGCGGCGGTTCGAGCATAGCGGTGGCTGGATCAAAACCCTGCTTGAAGAAGCTGAGAATGAGAGGATGCATCTCATGACCTTCATGGAGGTGTCTCAGCCCAGGTGGTACGAGCGCGCCCTTGTCTTCACCGTCCAGGGCGTCTTCTTCAATGCCTACTTCTTGACCTATCTCATTTCTCCAAAGCTGGCTCACCGGATTGTGGGCTACTTGGAAGAAGAAGCCATTCACTCATACACTGAGTTCTTGAAAGAACTTGACAAGGGCACCATTGAGAATGTTCCAGCTCCAGCTATCGCCATTGATTATTGGCGCCTGCCCCCCAACTCAACTCTCCGTGATGTTGTCATGGTAGTTAGGGCCGACGAGGCTCACCACCGTGATGTCAACCACTTTGCATCGGTATGTGGAACGATCAAATTATATGATCAGACTTGTTTTTGATTGATCAAGTGAACTTGATGTGATGAAACATATTTTGAAGGCCTCATTTTCATGCTAATAAGTTGCTGTCTGCATTGGTTGCAGGATATTCATTATCAGGGACACGAATTGAACAAAGCTCCAGCCCCAGTTGGATATCACTGAATCAAGAACCGAGGTCTGATCAATATACACACAACATATAGAGAAAGACCTGTATGCAACAAGACAATGAATGTCACTCCAGCTTCTACATTAATATGTTGATTTTTCTCTTCTTTTTTCTTTTGTTTTTTGTGTTTGCTTTTGAAGGGTCTAAAATTGATGTTTATGTAGATAACTTGTGTTGCTTGTGAACTCTGTTTCTCATCACAATCTGTTGATGGGCGTAAAGTGTTGGTTATTTTTGGTGTGACATTTTTGGTAGAGGATATAATAAACTAATTGTTATGTACTTGTTTTGCATCTCCTAGAGTTTTCTTGCCCGATACTAATCTATGCTTATCAAACATGGTTTAATTTGGCAGGATCATATCCTGCAATTGTGTTTGAAGAAAAAAACTGATTTTTAAGGAGTTACTATACAAGAATTATTGGTTTATGAAGAATCTCCCAAGCAGCCTCCAGTGGCAAGTAAAATTGCAAAGGAAGCTGCTTTTGAAGACTATGAAAATACGGTATGAATTAAAGAGAATGTAGCAAAGCTATTTTCAAACCATTTTTGTGCAGTTTCTCCCTTTTATTAAACGCAAAAAGCAAATCAATAGTTTTACAGCAAATAGGCAGCTCTGTTTTGTTGTTTGAATTCCTTGTAGTTATGACCACTGTCCAGCTCCTCAAACTACAGGAAAGCACAAAAGGATACATATCTATGACATTTGTTCCTCGGTGAGATAATAATTAGGTTGGTCTGAAATCTGAAGTAGGAGCACGGCAACACCTATTCCTATCTTAAGATATGATTTTATTTTTAATCTTTTGTCGCATGCCTTTCTGAAGTTGAATTTTCATCCTGATCAAAAAATGACAAATTGAGATTAAGAAATTTTTGTCATCTTTTTTTCTTGATTCCAGCATATGTGAATTTATCAGGTTTTTGCCCTTCTTTAAGGTTTTCTCCATTTATTTTTTTTGGTTTTCATTTTTAGTAAATTTAATAATTCTTGCATTTATCTGCCTATGACAATTAAACAGCTTGGCAAACACGATGTTATGAAGACTGAAACATCATTTAATTGAACTAATCATACTGCAGAATTTGCTAATGAAGTTCAACAAGGGTCTGAAATTACTATTGACCCAATCATGCTCCAGAATCTTGTTACTCTTAACTGTACTTAATACAATCTCAACTCTGTTTCTTTCTTAATTCATCATGAGTACAGACAGTGTTAAGCAGACTTGTGATGTGGCCAAAGGGCCATCCCCCATAGTCCCACTTCTTTTGGTGGTGGGATTAGACCTCCTCCGCTGGAACTTCTTGATCAGTCTTGCAATATGGAAGAACTTGGATGGGGATGCATGGAAGTACTCTTCTTTTTGCAGCATTGGATGCTGTCTGAGGAGGGCACTATCGGGAGCCTTGGTGTGAGGTATAATGATCTTCCTCTGTCACCATTGTTTCCCTTTGATATTCATCGGGACCTATTAGATCAGTTTGTACATAGTTCTGCAGTATTGCAGCAGAATCTCAGTTGGCATTGGTTGCAACTCAGTGTTAAGTTCTGTACTGATGCGAATTTTAAAGAAAACAGTTGCATAATGCAATTACAATTATAGGACTTATACTTACTGCAAAAATGTAACTTGAAGACCAACATTCCATAATATTTTCAGCTGATTGGATCTTCCTTTTTCTTAGCCTTCTTTGTTCTCATGCAATTATTTCTTTTTGTATCATCTAATTATTACTTTGTTCAGTTTTGGCTGAATAAAGCTAGTATGCTCTAGTAGCAAGAAATAAGAAGCCATGTAATTTAACCAAGGACCACGCACTTGTATCTCCCTTCACATGATTCCTGCCTCTCCATCGAATTCATTCTTTTCGAGCCCCCAATTGTTATACTAAAATTAGATATTTCAAGTTATGGTTGCTCTCCTGAACTCAACTGCCCAGTCGGAGCATAGGCTGCTTTATGGGATCTTATAGCCGCCAAGTAAATTTGTAAAGAATAGTGATTTGTGCTTATTAAAATCAGTTTTGGATCCCTATTGATGTTTTATCATCAATTCCATATTACCTGACATTTCGTTATTATTTGGTCATGACAGAGTTAGCCCTTCTAACGTTGAGATTTTTCTGCCTTCCGCTGCTGCTGCTTGAGATTCTGTTGAAATTCTCTGTCACGCCTTCTTGCCGTTTGCTGCTTCTTTCCTTCACCTTGTTCTTTCAACCATGTTCCTTCATCGTTAACTGTTAGCTGCATCAGCTTACAAACAGTCTACACTTCAAGAAGAATTCGAAAGCATCAACCCAAGAATTCTATGCTTGCAAATTTGTTGGCATCAAACCCTTGAGAGATGAGGATACTTCTCAAGCATTAACCCATCCATCTTGAAGTTTGCATCAGCTCAAACACCTTCCTGATTTTCTAATCCATTAAACTTGTGTTATCTCCGCCTGCAGAGCATTAGATCCGTAAACAAACTGATCTCAATTATGGTACTCCTCTGTCACAACAGACATCCACAACTAACATATAATCAATAACTCTGAATTTTATGCAACAATCCGTCATTTTTTTCTGTTGATCCTCTTAGACGATGCACTAGAATGCATGAAACAACCAAGAAAAAAGAAAAGACAAGCTGTCATTCTCCCAGAATGAAACAACCAAGAAACAATTGTTCTGTAATCAGAGTTTTAAAGCCCCCTCACATTCACATGAAGTGCATAATTTATCAAAAGGGAGCTCATTAGTCACTAATATTAGGCGGGGTGTAGAGTTGGGTGTAGTCACTAATATATTATGTGGGAAAACTATTTCCCACATAATATATTTAAATTACATCTGAAAAATATATGCAACACAGTGTGAAGTAGTAAATTTACCAAGTCTATTTCTGCACCAGATACTTTCGCTGTAAAGAGCTGCTTCTGATGAATGAATAAGGTGCAGGCAAAGAAGCTCATAAACTGGAAGATTCTGCAACATTTTTCTCTCCACAAACAGCTTTCAATAACAAAGCAAAATTTTGTTTGCTGTCCAGGAGAATCAAGTTGTATCGGCAACAATATTGGACCATGATCCACTGGGATTTATCAGTCAATCAATGTTTCATTCTAACGAGTAGCAGCATGAATATCTGGAAGATCGGAACTTAAGGAAAATCTAAGCCATCTCTTCTTCTCACTGTGCTTGATAGATGGTTGCGATATTAGCCCAAGCATAACAACAAAAAGACTAACAATCATGGCTTTGAGCGACGAGAAAACCAAGACAACACATATTAATATGGTTGGAGAGATACACATGAGGATAGCACCAACTGTTCCCACTGATATCTTGAAGGCCAAGGGTCTGCCGGGACTGTAATTACATCAGGTGTACACAAACTAATACGGGAACAAGCACCACCAGGGATTGAAGCAAATGCACCCATTCTTGGACCCCTCGCAACTCCTGCACCACCTGCAACTCTGTAACATATTGTTCCAATAGGAATTGAATGATAATCTCCCAACCCAGTGCGTACCTCTATGATATCATTGTCTAGAACCATTGAATTTAGTATTTCGCCAATTTGTTGGCTAGCAATGTCAAATGTCACCACTCGGTTCTTCTTCAGTTCATTGTGGACTCCCTCTAGAGTAGCAACCTTCTGCGAACGCATTTGCGTAAAGCACAATTGTTTAAAGTACATTGATAAGTTCTTTGTTGAGGTGCCCATCGACATACCACTCACCTCCACTAATTTCCTTAGAAGGTTCAAACTTAACTGCTATGTAGTGTTTCTTCGCCTTATTTTGAATGTTTACCACCTCTTTAATCAGATTTTTAGCCGACAAAGACTTGAGTGATCTGCTGACGACATTGTCAGCAAGCTTGGTCTCTTGTTTGACCTCTCTTACCCAAATAAAATAAGTCGTTGTGGGAACTAGCACTTAAATTCTTAAAATTTAGAAAATAAAATAATAGAAAAGGGACATAACTTTTCAAGAACATCCATAAGAAAAATAACAATCTCACATTTATAAAAGCTTTCAACTTCAAAACATTTCTCCCACAAACACGTCTTTGGAAATATAAAAGTCAAGATATTCTATAAGCTTCTATATTTTCACCCACCAAAACACATTAAGTTTTTCTCGTGCATATGATATACCCATACAAATGTGATCATCACTACCATGAGTTATATACCAAATTTTAGCAAAACATATGAAACTCGATATTGTCCACATACTTTCTGAGCATTACCGACCGACCAATAAAAGAAAGAATCAATAAGACGTAAGCCATTAAATTGGTTCAAATTACAGAGTAAAATAAATTTCTCAACTTTTCTTTCTCCTGAAAGCAAGTACAAAAGGATAAAATCTCAAATTGTGCTCAACATTTGTTCATCTATTTATAAACACTTCTAAATGTTCAAGGACCGGACCAAGTATCCCTACATTTCGTTTGCCAATAAATTTGTGTAATAGAAAAAATATGCTTTGAATGTAATAAAAACTAAAGAAATAATTTATTAAACCAAACTACATTTATTGCAACTCTCCATTTAATTTTCCAAGTTAAAGGGACAAATTCGAAATTTATGCACATCACAACATCGCCCCCCTAAAACCAACACTTCAAACAATGTATCTAGATAAATGCTTCAAATAGCATCGATATTATAAACAACATCGCCTATTAAATCAGTACTATAAACAGTATTTACAAATCTAAATACTTACCTTTCTTTCCTAGGCAACAGTGTCAAAAACTTGTTATAATTTTAAGGTTGTAAATCCAAGTGCAGGTTGTACCAATTAATAATTTTTTTGGGAGTCCGATCAATCCACAGGGAAATTGTTTGAAATTTTTAGAATTATATTTTTTAAAAATAGGTTTTATATGAATTATAATATATAGAAAAAATTATGTTATAACTAAAAAATCAAAGTAATAAAAGTATTGAGGATTAGTGATCCGCTCTTAAGTTTTAGATAAATGAACGATTATTTATTATTATTTTTTACTTCTTTTAAATGCAACTATTGAAATCCCTACACAATGAAGGTTCTAATGAGAAAATGTTATCAAATAACTCATGAATTAAAGTAATCATGAAATTGTCTTGCTGTTTGTAACTATTTCTTAATACCAACATTTATTTATAGGATCAAAAATTTATACACACTTTCACTTACAACAAATCAAGATTATAAATTAGCAGTCGGTGTAGTAGAACCGTACATCAAGCTAAATGAATCAAAGTATTTATTGTGCCATTAGTGATACATAAATCAAGAATCACCACAAAACAAGAAGGGTTTAATCACCACCAAGAAAACTGATCAAATATATTCTAAATTCACATGTCATTTTTAGATATGAATTTTTTCACATATTTTTCTTCATGAAATCAGCTGATTTTGGAAATATGATCAATATGAGAGCTGTATATATATTTGTTAGCTTCATTTTTTAACTTGAATCATCTAATTCCAACTATTAGGTAGAAATTTATACTTGATTAAAGGAGATGTATCAGTATAGATAGATTCCTTTCAATATACACACTTGGACGGATTTTTTGATATAATTAAAATTGAATTGTGCTGGGCTTCCAATAGTAAAGTGTATTTATATCTCTTATCTTTTAAATAAAGTAAGATTTAGATCTATAGAGCTCTTGAATATGGAACTATGCCAAAAATACAAAAACTGTACAAGTTTGAAAATATGTTTATTTTGAATTTAATATAAACCCAACATTCAATTGCAAAGTTCAAGTGTTTTCTTGCATATATTTTGATCTACACATGATGGATTAGGCAAAAATGACCATTTTCTTCTAATTGTGATTCTTCTTTGATTTAATGAAATATTATCTCCCAACTTGCTCACAAAACGTGTTGTCTTCTTTAGTTTCATTTTGCATTTTTTTTTATCTCTTTTTGTTCATTGAATTCCGAATACAAATTATTAATAAAACTATAATATTAGCAAGAAAAGTATAAACAATTTTATACAAAAATATGTAAAAATACGCATTTATTATAACTATCAAGGTGCATGTGAGCCTTTCACACTGGATAACCACCCCTATGAAAACACTATAAATGCCTCATCTCAATTAATTTTTAAGGCATGCCATTTATTTTCCTAGCATTTACAAGCTTACAATTTTTTTCTCTATGTGAAATACGATCTGACTTGAGCGTTAGAGAATTTTTATGGGAACAAGCTCCAACACCCTAACGACTTGTGTGTATTGCAAGTAGGGACACTTCCATTCCTCCACCAGCTGTGAAGAATGAGAAGTCACAGCCAAAGAGTGGAGCTTCACGTTGAAGAACCAACTTTTAGTGATTGGACCCAATAAGTTATTTTTGTTTGGTGCACACAAACTGGTGAACACTTAGAACGAGTTAGGGAAGCTGTGTGGAAGATGCGCTAGATGCACGTGATTTGTAACAATTCAGTAGGGCTGTGTGTTACTCTTTTATCATCCGTGACTTGTACAATGTGAAGGAAAAGAGTGCCTCCAGAAGTACAACGCTTGCACTGGGTGTGCGTG
The DNA here is from genome assembly GCA_019321725.1 of Paulownia fortunei. Lineage (NCBI taxonomy): Eukaryota > Viridiplantae > Streptophyta > Magnoliopsida > Lamiales > Paulowniaceae > Paulownia > Paulownia fortunei. The sequence continues at coordinate 5,971,778 of CM033105.1, read as the reverse complement.
TGTTCACTTGTATGCGACTGACCTTTCACATCCATAAATTGGAAGCATAGTAACTATTGGAATAGACAGTTTAAAATATTAACTGAAAATTTTGATAGTGCATTATGATTATTTATAAGTTGAAGCACTATAAAATCACTGTGTCTCTTTTACTGTTTTTTATTCTTTATTTTTTACATTGCTTGGCATCCGCACTTTTCATTGAACTGATAATTCCAAGCTTATTTTCACTTAAGAAACTTACTATATAATTTTTCCTAATTTATTATATTTATAAAATTGCTTCAACTATATTAATTATTATGCTGCCAATTCACCCCCCTCTCAGGCACTTTCTGACTCAGATAGACAAATGCACACAAATAATAGGTAAGCTCAAACCCGATACCTTAGGCCTCATCTTTATCATTTGGGCAAGATGTCATTGGTGATGACATGGATCTAATGACATGTTTGTTTTATGGATTAGCAAAGGACTACCCAATTTCATATTCTATGGCAAATTTTAATTCGTTCTCTGATACTGATTTTTAATAAAGGTATAAGGATCAATGGTTTTTCAATTTTTTTTTTGGAGTGGAATGTTGATTATTCACTGTAACAAAAATATCAAAAATTAATTAAGTATAATAAGTAGTTCTAGAGCAAAGTATACAATACTATGAAGTAACTACTATAAAAGTAGGCTGCTACTCAAACTTTTTGTAGGACTAATGAAAAATATTTTAAATAACATATTTGTCTTCAAATCGAGGGTTGGCAGCCTCTTGTATTTAATTAAAGGTGCGTTACAACTTGATTTATTATGTGTAAATAGTTTGTTTTCAGTTATTTATACATATGAGTTTCTTGAATCGTGTAAAATAATATAATTTACTATTTAAAATTTTATTAAAGTATACACACATATTGAGGCAAGTTAGGCCTTAAAACACAAACAATATCAGTTGCACAAAAGTGTTGTAGTAATTGCTCTATGTTGTAATGCTTTTGTAATGAATGTGTAGTACTAAATATATCGACATGTGATACATTTTGTTGAATGGTGAAATAATATAGAGTTTGATTGTTTTATTCTCATTTAACAATGATACCATGAATTCCTAATTCTATGATGAATACAATCATACACCGTTGCTTAGGAAGAAAATTGAAGTAAACGAGAGTTACCATATTCGGTGTTGCTTTACCCCAGTGTCAATGAGAACATGACTGATTTAGTATAAGTAGTTTGTTTTTAAATATTTACACGAGTTTCATGAGTCATCTAAAATAATAAAATTTACTATTGTAGATTGTATTTAAGTCAAATTAAACCTTAAATATATACCGTATCAAGTAAACATACATGGTACTAAATATTATATATCATAGTACTTTCATATATAATGTGTGGTATTAAATGTAAAGACATGTGCATGTTTTGTCGAATGATGAAATAATGTAGAGTTAAGTTGTTTTACTCTAATTTGACCATGATAATATGAATTTAAAATTCTAGGATAAATACAATAATGCACTATAGCTTATGGAAGAACATTTAAGTAATTGAGATTCACCACATTCAATGTTTGTTTATTTCAATGTTAATGAAAATATGACTTATTGGTTTTTAATAATTTATTTTCAAATATTTACACATATGAGTCTCATGAGTCATGTAAACAACAAATTTTAAACTATAAATTATATTAAAGTTGTTCTTAGGACCACATGACCCCAGGAGCAGAATTTAAAAATTTTCAATAAATAATAATAATAATTAAGATATTCATAATTATACAATAAACCTGAGTATCTCATTGCACCGACTATTGGATCGATTATTCAAATGTTAATTCTTGTGTAGGAAGTTTATAGATTTATACCTTCAAGTTTACGGTTGAGAAAGAGGTTTTGAATTTGATTCAAATCATTTGCTCATCACGTTTCTTGAATGCATGAACTCAAATTCCAAACTCCTTTCAAATGATTCTCCTGGACTCCAAGTGTATCTCCTCTATAGTGTCCACACCTTGGATATCCACACAAAATTAAACCTATGCTAGGAAACACAAGACTTGAACAACACACAGATAATTGGTGTGTGTTTGTGTTTGATCTTTGTGTTGTCAATTCAACTAGTGAAAGAACACAAAATCACCTGGAAGGAGAAAAAAGAACTCTTCTCAGAGGAGAGAATAACAATACAACTCTTGTAATATACACATACAAGTGTATAGTTGGAGCTAGAGCAAACCTCCAAGAGGGTGCTATTTATGGCTATTATAGCTATACACAATATACAAGTGGGAAGACAAAATGATGAGATATTTCCCTACTCGTTTCATGTTATAAGGATGGAAAGACTCAATTATATCATATACAAATGGTGTAGGGAATTCTCACTAGCAAGTACTCCATTGAAACACCCCATCGCACCATATACAAATGGTTGAAAGACCCCATTGTACCATATACAAATGGTGTAGGGAATTCCACTAGCAAGTGCTTTATAAAATGGTGCATATGATTGTAATGTAGGTGAGTTATATAATTGAGAGAAACTAATTTTTCTCTTGAATTTTGTAGGAATTTTCCACTCATTGAACTCATAAATGGACTGAAAATTTTCTTTATAAATCCTATTTAATTAGACTCCCATAGAATCTCAAAACTCCCATCAAAATAGGATTCTTTCCGAAGTCCAATTCTTCATTGGATTAGACATGTCCATATCTTATTTAGACTTCATTATATCCATGTCTCATATGGACTTAATTCATCTTCCAATATTAGGCTTTTGAATTCATAACCTAAATTCTAACTAAGCCTTAGTCATATCAAGCTAATACCAATTGGAACTAGGCCCAATTCAATAATTAGGCTCAACTTGATTGAACCACTCAATAAAGTTGATTCAATCCATCTCATGAATTAATTCAAGGCCCTATAATTAATTGATTAAATTAATTAATTAGTTATTCTAATTAGGCCACCTAATCTTCTTAGGTTCAGTTAATTGATTCAATCAATCAATTAAATTAATTCAACTTTTTAATTAATTTAAGTCCAACAAATGAATTAATCATGTTAATTAATTTAACAATCGGATTAATTCCCATCATAAAAAAAAATTGTCCAAAGTAAGTGTATGATCCCATAGGTTCACATATAAGCTAGTAATAGGTTCACAACTTGTTGTGATCTATTTAAATAATCAAATTGGAGATATATTCCAAAGATATGTGTCTACTATGTGATTATGTGGAATTTGATGATTGTGGCTTGTAAGAATATTTACTGTTTAATGATATACCTCTGTGTTCTCATTATATGGTTGATATTTAATTTTTTAAGTTGTCACCAGCCTTTGATTGACCAACTCACATGGACAATCGCCTTGATGCTTTGATAGCGAGCAAGATGAGACTCATAAATCATGAGAAGTATACGAATGATTGCCTTCAAACTTGGAGCAGCGAATGATCGCCTTCGTGTTTGGAGCAACAAAGAAGGTTAATACTTATAGTTGTCTTGGCATGAGTCTTAATTACGTATCTATTCTTATGATTATGTCAAATGCATTTTTGAATTAGTATGTCAGCCTATGAGCCATAAAACATAAGTGCATTATAAACTTAGTTCTTCCTCAGCCCCTCATATCAATCAGCTTGGTTCTAATATCTTTCTTAGTCATGCTTCGATAGACTAGATCAAATGTAGCCATTGGATACATATTAAAATAGTGTTATCAAGTTTATACCTCATGATACGATCTACAGTCCCAAAGGGTCACACAGTGATGAAGCAAGGATGCAAGATTGTCGCAAGTACATGTAAAATGAATACATGCTATGATGGAACTCCCATTCAATTTGGGCATGTTACGCTCTAAACATCATATGAATCTTAGTGCAGTCACTACTTAAGCGCCAGACCTACGCACTACTAGAAGTCACACTACTAGAAGTCACTCCCCAGTAGCACCTTCTCTTAATTCACACATTCGGCTACAAATAGGATTTTATGAAGTTTGGACATACTTCATAATTGATCAAGTACGATCTCGTCTTAGTTACTTATTGAGGGATAATGGATGTTTGATTTGGTGAGATCGCATAGTTTGGGGGTACATAGCGAATTTAGAGTTGTAGAATTTTATTAGTTTCATTAATAAACTAATAGGGGTACATGCCAAACCCTCCACCTAGAGACAGGCGGTTTCAACCAATAAAAATTATTTCTAGTAAATGTTGGGTCTGCTATAGTTGTAGAAGTATACGCAACAGAAAATTAAAATTTTTATCAAACATAAATTTAACCCCTTTGATTCGAAAGTAATTTTAACGATCGCGCTTATTCAATTGAATATATAAATAAATATAAATTCGAATTATACCTTTCGAGCACTCCGGTTGTTGTAGGAATAAAGCAATCAATTGCTTATCCTGGACTATCAGAATTTGTAGGGATTCAAGTGTTTTCCCTCTATCAGGTCCACAATACGGAAGAACAACACCAATCAAAAGAATTCGCTAGTATCCTTTTAATTGTTTACTAATCTAGAATCGGAGTATATTTTCAAGAATAATAAAGATTGATTCTTTAAGTTTTTAAAACAATAATATGAAGAGAATAACAAGAAACTGATTTTCTTTTTTTTTTCTTTTTTTTCTTGGAGAGTAAAAATAAAAAACTTTAAACAAAATATTTTTGCTCAAATTTTTGAATTAATTATATAATTTTCATCCCTCATATATATAGGGCTGAAAATTTTAATCATTTTTCAACTCTTGAAAAGTTTTTCAATTTTGAACTAATTTAAAACCTTATCTTGGAAGGATTCCAAGTCTTCCAAGAACTCTTGTCTTTTCTCTCTCCTATTGTATGTGGACTAATTTGAAACTATATTAATCATCAAAATTATCTACATACATTGTTGATATTAATTTGAACTCATATATATATATATATACTATAATTATATTTATACATAAATTAAATCTTAGTGGCCTATTTTATCCCATAAAATTGATCACTATATTTATTTATCTATAAATATGTTAATTAAATAAATCATATTTATTTAATTTATTCTCTTCATACTTTAGTGAGCTTTTTAAGTGATCCACATTTGTTTTGGGTTTGGACTCAAAAATCCTCAAATCAATTCAATTAATTCAATTCCAATTTAATCAATCCAATTGATTAATTTAATTTACTCCAATTGGACTTTCTAATCAAATTAAGTACAATTAAATAATCCAATTACTTAATTGAATAATTTAATTTAACCATTAAATTAAACAAAACCCTTAATTAATTAATTGATCAGTATTAATTAATTAATTTTCAACTATTGGATAAAATCTAAAATTAAAAATATTATTTTCTATAAAGATGTGTGACCCTCTTAGGTTCACTACTAAGCTAGTAGTGGGTTTACAACATTTGCAACTTATGAATAATAATTATTCCAATTAATTAATCTAACTAATTAATCTGCTTGGAATCAACTCCTTAATTCCAAGAACCTCACTATCCATGAAAACACTTAGCAAGTAATCATGGCAAACTAGTCTTAGGTGAAATAGCGAGTAAACCTATTTCAGTTGTGAGTACCATACACGTACGGTCCTTTCGACAGCTAATCTCCTGATTGAATTTAAGGCATGGATTATAAGTCGAAACCCTAAATGATTCAATAATTGTGATCCCATTTCAAGTTCTAATGATTCTTGATGAATCACAATTCATATTACCTTGGCCAAGGTCTTTGAATCACGAACTATGAAAACACAGGAGATTCCCTTGTTTAAAAAGATAAGTGTCGAATTCTATGTTAGCCACTGACAAATCTCCATGCACACCAATGCAACACCCAACATACCCCATTTGTGATTGTCAAGCAATCAGAAGATATATCAAAGTGCTGTAGGATGCACACAAGCCTACTATCGTGCCTCAAGTCTGAGAACTAGTCGTGTAATATCGCAACACAGAAATTCTTATTTCAACGGGCAAAACCTCCAACTAAAATTTCTTGCTGGCCATATTCGGTGTACTTGTTCCCTAACAAGCACCCACATACATGCACTTACGTCTTTATGCTAATGCCAATGAAATGTGACATCCTCGTCTCACGAGCATGCATTATATGTACGAGTCTTATTGAGCTATTTGATGTCCCATCTTAAAAAGCTCTCGACTCGAAGCTTATTTAAGACCAAGGCCTTAGAGGTATGTTCTATGATCGTCATCATATACGCGACCATGCCCCGTAGCTAAATTTGATATAAGGATTTTATCTAATGTGCAGAAATAAAAAATGCAAGATATAAGATAAAGAAAATACCTTTTTATTAATGTGATTCCCAATAAGATTGTCTTTACAAAAGTAAAAGTGTATAATACACCCAATCTAATTGGGGCGTTGGGCATCCTACTCTAACAATCTCCCACTTGCCCTAGCTCCAATTGCCTATGTATCTAAGGCCCATCTTCTCAAGATGTCCGTCGAATATCTTCTGTGCTAAGGGCTTAGTAAGTGGGTTTGCTACATTTTCTGTTGAGGTAATTCGATCCACAATGACGTCGCCTTTACCAATGATGTCTCTGATCAAGTGATATCATCTCATTATGTGCTTGGATCTTTGATGAGATCTTGGCTCTTTTGCTTGCGCAATAGCTCCATTATTATCACAGTAAATTATAACTGGATCAACAATGTACACCCAACCCTTGGATGAAGTTTCTAATCTAAACAGCTTTTTTTGCTGCATCTGATGCACCAATATATTCAGCTTCGGTAGTAGAGTCTGCTGTCGTCTCTTATTTGGAACTCTTCCAACTGACCGCACCACCATTTAAGGTGAATATATATCTGGACATGGACTTTGAGTCATCTATATCGGACTGAAAACTAGAGTCTGTATATCCCTCCAGTTTTAGTTCTCCATTGCCGTATATCAGAAAGATATCCTTAGTCCTTCTCAAGTACTTGAGAACCATATTAACGGCTTTCCAGTGTTCTTCTCCTAGATTGGACTGATATCTGCTCGTAACGCTCAGAGCATGTGCTATATCAAGCCTTGTACATAATATTACATACATTATGCTCCCTATTGCAGAAGCATAAGGTATGCGAACCATCCTTTCTCTCTTTTCAGGTGTCTTAGGAGACATAACCTCAGAGAGTGAAACCTCATGACTCATAGGCAAGAATCCTCTCTTGGATTCCTCCATGCTAAACCTTTTTAGCACTTTATCTATGTACATGGACTGGGATAGTCCGATCATCCTTTTGGATCTATCTCTATAGATCTTTATCCCTAGGATAAAAGATGCATCTCCGAAGTCCTTCATGGAAAACTGATTAGATAACCAAGTCCTCGTTGATTGCAACATTCCTACATCATTCCTAATGAGTAGGATGTCATCAATGTAGAGCACAACAAATGTAACAGCACTCCCACTAACTTCTTGTAGACACATAGTTCATCCGGGTTCTTATGAAAGTCAAATATTTTGATCGTTTCATCAAACTGGATGTTCTAACTCCTCGAAACTTGTTTGAGTCCATAAATGAATCTCTAGAGCTTGCAAACCTTTTGCTCGCTCCCACTGGATATGAAGCCTTCTGGATGCTTCATATAAATCTCTTCCTTAATGTTTCCATTAAGGAAAGTGGTCTTCACATCCATTTGCCATATCTCATAGTCATAATATGCAGATATGGCTAACAGTATCCGTATGGATTTAAGCATCGCTACTGGTGAAAAAGTTTTCTCATAATTAATTCCTTGCTTCTGAGTATAACCTTTTGCTACCAATCGTGCCTTATAGGTCATTACCTCTCCATCTACTCCAAACTTCCGCTTGTAGACCCATTTGTAGCCAATGGGAATAATTTTTTGTGTTGGGTCCACCAAAGTCCATACCTTGTTGGAGTATATAGAGTCCATTTCGAACTGTATAGCTTCTTGCCACTTCTTCGAGTTGATGTCCCTCTTCTTTGTTCTCTAACAACAAGTTGTACCTCTTAGGTACCCTTGAGATCCTTTCGGATCTTCAAAGAGATTGTGCCTTAGAGGGTCCAGCATCAGCTGGTGTACCATTTACTGCATCAGTTGGGGTGTTCTATGGTTCTTAAACCTCTTCAAGTTCTACGATATTGCCACTTCCATCTGAAAAAAATTCTTTTTCAAGGAAGGTAGCATTCCTCGAAACAAACACCCTTTGTTTCGTGGCATCATAGAAATAGTATCCAATAGACTCCTTTGGATACCCCACAAACTTGCATAAGCTGGATCTCATATCCAACTTATCTCCCACTAGCTGCTTCACATAAGCAGCACACCCCCATACCCTAAGGTATTTATAGGAAGGTGTCTTTCCATACCACATCTCATATGATGTTTTGGGCATGACTTTGGATGGTACCTTATTTAATAGGTATGCCGCCATTTCAAAGGCATAACCCCAGAATGAAAAAGGTAATGAAGTGAAGCTCATCATAGATCGAACCATGTCCAACAAGGTTTGATTTCTATGTTCCGCAACTCCATTGAGTTGGGAAGTAGCAGGAGGAGTCCACCATGAGAGAATCCCATTCTTTTTTAGATAATCTAAAAATTCTATGCTTAAGTATTCACCTCCTCGATCAGATCGAAGAGTTTTTATACTTAATCCAATTTGTTTCTCTACTTCAGTTCTGAATTTTTTGAACTTTTCAAATACTTCAGACTTGTACCTTAAAAGGTATACATAACCATACTTAGAGAAGTCATCGATAAAGTTTAAGAAGTCGTTATAGTTCCCATGGGCACTAACATTTAGTGGCCCACATACATCTGTATGGATCAAATCCAATAGATTCTTGGCTCGCTCCACTTATCCAACAAATGGAGATTTGGTCATCTTTCTTTTGAGGCAGGATTCACAAGTTTGTAGTTCTTGCTCTTTTGTTAGATCAAACAATTGTGCCAATTTGTTAATCATTTTCTCAGAAATATATCCTAATCTTGCATGCCAGAGGCTCATTGAACTATGATTATCTAATTTTTTTTTTATTTTGTAGAGTTGTGAAAATAGGGTTATGGGGAGTAATAGTATATAAACAATTCGTCAAAGAACCAGAATATATAAAATCAGAACATTTGAAAATGGAACAATTTCCTTTCTCAATGGTAAATCTAAAACCTTCTCTATCCAAAACTGGAATAGAGATAATGTTCTTAATAATATCCGGAACAAAAAGACAATTATTTAAAACTATTACATAACCATTCTCTAAAGCCAGATGGTCCTTATAGCTAATGTAGTAACTCTTACTCCATTTTCCATCCTAAGGACTATCTCTCCTCTATCCAGCTTCCTACTTCTTGCCGTCATCTGCAAATCATTGCAAATATGTGAGCCACAACCAGTATCTAACACCCAAGAAGTATTGTTAACTGATAAGTTAACTTCAACAAAATATATACCTGAACTCATCAGGCTTGCAAGATACTCCTTGCAATTCCTCTTCCAGTGCCCTGGTTTGCCGCAGTAATGGCACTTGTCATTGGCTTGAGAAGAAACCTTTTTGACACCGCCCTTAGCTTTCATCTTGTTGGGTTTAGAGGAACCCTTTCCTTTCTTCTTTCCTTCTTCTTTCCTTTCTTAGGCTTTTTAGCCTTTAATCCGAAAGAAGATCCAACAAGCAGAACTGACTTGTCCTTTTTCATGGTGGACTCAGCCGTCTTTAACATGTTCACAAGCTCAGTGAGACTAGTCTCCATATTGTGCATGTTAAAGTTGACAACAAAGGTGTCAAATGATGGAGGGAGAGACTGCAACAGAAGGTCCGTATAGAGTTCGTTCTCCATAACGACTCCAAGGGACGCCAACCTTTCAATAAAGGCTATCATCTTCAATCCATGATCATGGATTAAAGAACCCTCAGTCATACGACATCTGAAAAGTTCTTTTGAGATCTGATATCTCATCTGTCGAGTTCTTTCACCATACAACTCTTGTAGGTGAATGAGGATCCCATAAGCAGTATCTTGATCCTCGTTCTGCCTCTGCAGCTCATTTGACATCGATGCCAGCATGTAGCATCGAGCCTGCAGATTGTCATCAACATGACGTAAGTAATCTGCATAATTCTCTTAATATCCTCTGGTGGTACCAAAGGAGGTGTAGTGTCGAGGACATATGCCCTCTTCTCCGACTGAAGAACTATCTTCAGGTTTTTTAGCCAATCGACAAAGTTAGGTCCAGTTAATTTGTTTTGTTTAAGGATTGTTGCAAGTTGATTCTTTGCCATTTTAGTAGAATAATCTACAAAACATGCACGAAGCAAAAAATAAGTAAACTATGGGAAAAACATATTCATTTAATATAAGGTCTTTAATACTAAATGTCTCCCACTATTTTTTTTTCGAATTCCATCACACCCTTAATGGAATTTCGGGAAATCAAATTTTCTAGTGAGCAAATATATTTCACACCCCAATTTTATGAGCCATGAAATATTTTTATCGGTAGTCAACTTTTTGACGATTGTATCACTATACAACCCTCAAGTTTGTTTTACCTCACCTCTTCTCATATACCCCAATTTTATGAGCTCATATGGTACTAAGTGTCAAACAATACCCATCAAACATTTATGTAGATAGAGCATCAAGATGTCCCACGACTCATGGCCAATATAATAACGATTCCATCCCACGAGCATCTCAATGTTTGGTAGAGATCACAGTTTTCCAACACAAGATCACCCCATAACTCATGGTCAGTGATCAAGTGCGGTAGCGGTCGTCATGTCTCTATCTTTGATGTAGGCATGGAACGATAGGTCCTACCTAACTTGTCCATTTTTGTTTGAAATTGAATTTTCAAAAAATTCTTTTACTTAATTTTAGTAAATTAAGTGAGGTTTAATTTTATCCAAGAGCTCATCATAATTTAAATTAGGTTGGTTATTTAATGCATGACATCATAATATCATTCCGCAAGTATAAAAGCATTAAATAAAATCCTAAGCATGCATCTAATACATACTTAAATAAATGGATGATCATGAACCAGTCCTATGCGGTCCATTTGAGCCAAAAATGAACCTAAGGTCAGTCTAAAGGTAATAAAATGGAATAGAACCTATTCTATTACATAATTGTATCCCATACAAACATAGGCCTTCTTTTTTATTCTCCTTCGTTCCAAAGAAAAAGAAAAACCTTACCATCTATTCTACTTTCTTTACAGAAAATAAAATAACTTACATAAATGAAATAAGAGCTCGCAGGCCCCATTTTAAAATTCAAAAATATTAAATAAAATCAATCACATTGGTCTAATAGCTCATGATCATCCCATACATGCTCATAATTAACATCATATGTAATTATCAAAATATGTAAATTTACCAAATTGTTAAACGCAATTTTTCTTTTAATTTGGTATAATTTTTAATTGTTGAAAAATAATTTTTCAAAAATAATTAAAATTAACGTTTAATTTTAATATTCCAGAAAATAAATAAAAAAAAAAAACAAATCTGAAACGACACGATGAGCAGCACCATTGCTGCCCGTCGGCCGCGCGCTAGGTGCCCGGGCGCATAGCCGGGCGCCGGGCAACGGGCGATGGGCGACGGGGGACGGGCGCCCCGTGCCTGTTGTCGGCGCCCGTGGGTGCGCAACACCGTTGCCGGGTGCCTGCGAGCGCAGCTATCGGGTATCTGACACCCGACACCATGTCATCAATTTTTTTTATTTTCATATTTAAATAATTTAAATAAGCAATTAAAATTATTCCAATTAATTTTTTTTGAAAATATGCAAAATCAAATTTTACATAATTAATATAAATTTAAACAATTTAAAAATATGTATTCATAAATTCAAAATCTACTAAATAAGCAAAACCTGACTCTGATACCACTGTTGGGTTCGCTATAATGGCAGGGGTATACGTAGCGAAAAATTAAAATTTTTATCAAACATAAATTTAACCCATTGATTCAAAAGTGATTTTAACGATCGCGCTTATTCAAGTGAATATATAAATAAATATAAATTCGAATTATACCTTTCGTGAACTCCGGTTGTTGTAGGAATGAAGCAATCAATTACTTATCCTAGACTATCAGAATTTGTAGGAATTCAAGTGTCTCCCTCTATCAGGTCCACAATACGGAAGAACAATATCAATCAAAAGGATTCGCTAGTATCCTTTTAATTGTTTACTAATCTAGAACCGGACTATATTTTTAAAAACAATAAAGATTAATTCTTTAAGTTCTTGAAACAATAATATGAAGAGAATAACAAGAAACTGATTTTCTTTTTTTTCTTTTCTTTTCTTGGAGAGTAAAAATAGAAGACTTTAAACAACATATTTTTGCTCAAATTTTTGAATTGAATTATGTAATTTTCATCCTTCATATATATATGGCTGAAAATTTTAATCATTTTCCAACTCTTGGAAAGTTTTTCAATTTTGAACTACTTTAAAACCTTATTTTGGAAGGATTCCAAATCTTCCAAGAACTCTTGTCTTTTCTCTATTCTATTGTATGTGGACTAATTTGAAACTACATTAATCATCAAAATTGTCTACATACATTATTGATATTAATTTGAACTCTTCAAATAATATCAAGAAAGATATATATCATATATATATATATATACTAAATTATATTTATACATAAATTAAATCTTAGTGGCCTATTTTATCCCATAAAATTGGTCACTATATTTATTTATCTATAAATATGTTAATTAAATAAATTATATTTATTTAATTTATTCTCTTCATACTTTAGTGAGCTTCTTAAGTGATCCACATTTATTTTAGGTTTGGACTCAAAAATCCCCAAATCATTTTAATTGATTCAATTTCAATTTAATCAATCCAATTGATTAATTTAATCTCCAATTGAGTTTCCTAATCAAATTAGGTCCAATTAAATAATTTAATTATTTAATTGAATAATTTAATTTAACTATTAAATTAAATAGAACCCTTAATTAATTAATTGATTAGTATTAATTAATTAATTTTCAACTATTGGATAAAATCTAAAATTAAAAATATTATTTTCTATAAAGATGTGTGACCCTCTTAGGTTCACTACTAAACTAGTAGTGGGTTTGCAACATTTGCAACTTATGAATAATAATTATTCCAATTAATTAATCTAATTAATTAATCTGCTTGGAATCAACTCCTTAATTCCAAAAACCTCACTATCCATGAAAACACCTAACAAGTAATCATGACAAACTAGTTTTAGGTGAAATAGCGAGTAAACCTATTTCAGTTGTGAGTACCATACACATACGGTCCTTTCGACAGTTAATCTCCTGATTAAATTAAGGCATGGATTATAAGTCGAAACCCTAAATGATTCAATAACTATGATCCCATTTCAAGTTCTAATGATTCTTGATGAATCACAATTCATACTGTCTTGGCCAAGGTTTTTGAATCACGATCTATGAAAACACAGGAAATTTTCTTGTTTAAAAAGACAAGTGTCGAATTCTATGTTGGCCACTGACAAACCTCCATGCACACTAGTGCAACACTCAACATACCTCATTTGTGATTGTCAAGCAATCAAAAAATATATCAAAGTGTTGCAAGATGCACACAAGGCTACCATCGTGCCTCAAGTTTGAGGACTAGTCGTGTATTATCGCAACACAGAAATTCTTATTTCGACGGGTAAAGCCTCCAACGAAGAATTTCTTGCGGGCTATATTCGGTGTACTTGTTCCCTAACAAGCACCCACATACATGCACTTACGTCTCTATGCTAATGCCAATGGAATGTGACATCATCATCTCACAAGCATGGATTATATGTACGAGTCTTATTGAGCTATTTGATGTCCCATCTCAAAAAGCTCTCGAGTCAGAATTTATTTAAGACTAAAGCCTTAGAGGCATGTTCCATGATCACCATCATATGCGCGACCATGCCCTGTAGCTAAATTTGGTCTAAGGACTTTATCTAATATACAGAAATAAAAAATGCAAGACATAAGATAAAGAAAATACCATTTTACTAATATGATTTCCAATAAGATTGTCTTTACAAAAGCAAAAGAGTATAATACATCCAATCTAATTGGGGCATTAGGCATCCTACTGTAACAGTAAATTGATTCAATGATAAAATTATAAAACTCTTTTCTTAATTCCATCCAACCTTAGCCAATAATTTTCAGAATAAGTACTATAAAAAATATAGGAGATTTAGCTATTCATCTAGATAGGTAGCAGATCCTTTGTTAGCCACTTATATCTCCATACACAATGGCGACGCACCTAAAATAGTCCCCTTGCAATTATGACGTAGTTGGGAAATAAATCAAAGTGTATAATAATATAGACAATGTTACAATGGTGCCTCAGATCTAAAAATTAATTCAAGCATTATTTTTATAACGAAGAAATTCCCATTAGACAACATAGGCCTTGTTTGTTTTTCATTTCAATAGAATTTTTTCTACTTTTTACTATTTTAAATGTATAAATCATGTTTATTTTACTCAATTTCATTAGAAATAACCTATTTTATATTTTAATTTTCCCACTCGTAACACTTGTCAACCTTATCCCTTCATTTTCAAACCTATTCTTACACAATATCAATCAATCTTTCTCTTTCAATCAACTCATTTCTCCCCACAATTATACACTCTCTCATTAATATATTTTTATTACTATCTACATTAATATGGGATCCACAATTATGTACTAACTTTTTTAATATATTTTTATTATCAATTACATCATTATTATAGGGTCCATCACTTATAATTTATTCTAATCATTTAATATTATATACACATAATTTGAAAATGATTCCATTAAAAACCATAAACTAAACATAATTTCATACTTTAACCCAATAAATTTCTTATCTAAAAATAATTATCCAAATATATTTTCAATCTTATGCAAAAATCAATAAAACTCCAATAAAAATACTAGAAATGAAAATTCTCCCTGAAAAGAAAATCAAACATCCCTATAGTTTTCAATTGAAAATTTTTGGATGGGGTTGTTCAGTAAATTTGTTCTCTAACAAATACCCATATATATACACTAGTATTGCTACAACAATATCCATAGAACGAGCATCCTCCTGTGTGAACTACGCAAGTCTTAGTCGACTCTTTGATGTCCTGTCTCAATAAATCCTAAATTTAAAATATTTTTAAAACGAAATCCATAAAGATATATTCGACAATCACACACTTATCCTCATAATACAATGTGACCTTCTATTGATACCCTTCGTATTCTTTTTTCCCCTTTGCTTTCACATGTTTCTTTTTTATTTCTTACCCTCTTCTTATGAGATGTATTGTTATTATTACTTCCATTCTTTTCTTTTTTCTTGAGGTAACAAGGACTCGGCTGGTGGTGGGTTGGGGTTGCGGATAGGAATCAAACTAACTTGATATGTGTAGTTTTGTCATAGAGAATATTCAAATTGTCATTTTGTAAGATAAAAGCAGAAGTACAGTTTAAGACAGTTTTTAAGTTATGTTCTAGAACTTAAATAAATAAAAAAAATAATTAAAATAAAAATTCTTACAACAATTTTTTTTTAACTAATAAGTAACAATAGTTTCAATGAAAATTATTGTTATGCATAATGATACTAATACTCCATTAACTTCATACTTTCCACTTTATAATCTATTAACACTTAGAAATCAAAATTACCCCTGCAAAGTTAATCTGATACTTTCTTAATAAAATGTCTCCTAAAATATCTCAAATTGAAGAGATAAAAGGTGACAATATTTTGATAGGCATCAGCATCTATATGCCTTCTTGGCAAAGGAAAAGAATGATATAAAAAAATCTTCTTTAATATAGAAACTATGAGATCCCTAGTCATTAGTCTTGCAAATTTTTACAAGATAAGAATATATTTAGATAGACTATTAGGATACTAATCATTACTCAACTTTGACTCTTTATCTTATTTATTGAGGGGGTCGGTATTAGTGGCTCCGTTTCTTTATATGCAAAGAAGAAATTCCTTCTAAATTAACTCACCAATTCTACTAATTTTGCTTACACAAAAGAAGAGTTTGGAGAACGACAATTTTAAAAGCTGTTAGTTTAGCAAAAATGTTTACAATTTTAACAAGATCAAGTGATATATTTCGTTTATGACTTGTACGTCCACTCTCCAAATTTCCGTAACGGGAATAATTATTGGCATACAAAACTTATTTATCGTACCATTAATAACCAGTTTGAAGCTGGAAGCCTGAATATTGAAACAGAAAAATAATTTTTGTACAGGCAATTGTCGTCATAATCTGCATTGTATGTAAAAGACAAGGAGAACTATGGAAGTAGGTATTGGGACATGACACAAAGTTGTTTCTTTGTGAGGAAAATGGACTTTCCTTTGGACAAATTAGCCCCTCTTCACCTGCCAAAGTTTCACCGTATCTGAAAAGCTTTATATTGTCTATTTTAAGTAACTTTTGTGTCTAGGTAAATGTTACATCAGATGACTTATGTGTACAATCAGTAATAACAGGACCCTTTTTGTATCTTGCAGAATAATGGTTTTTTGTGCATCATAATCACTGAAAACGTGGGATGTATGAAATGTTTATGTAGTGAACACGACTCTAGGCCTGCCAATTATTTTTTGATGTTTCTTTATTGCATGTGCATGTATACACCCTCATCTGATATTATTCGTTCGATGCGACATCCAGATGAGGACATTTTTTATATTTTTATAATATGAATTTTAAAAGTAATTGATGTAAATTAAACACAATTCACATATAAAAGTTTAACAAAATCTATCACAATTTGAATTTTTTATCATAGTTGAATTTCTGATTTTTTTTTTTCATCTTTGAAAACTCATTTCCATGTGAACCCAATCACAAATAGAAGAGGTTCATAACCACAATTCAAATGCATCATTTAGTAAGTAAATACTTCCAAAATGACCGCTCTTTTACCATCCAAATTTAGGCCTCATTTGATGCACGAAAATTACATAATTTTCTGCATGTATTGTATATGTTTCTTGTGGGAGTTTTTATTTTATCTTCATTGTCAAGAAGAGAGAAGGTTTTTTTTTAAGGTAGGTTATTAGAGATTATTACATATTCAAAATATAATAACCACTATCTCCTATTCTTAACATTTGACATATGGGTCGGATCAACCCTCATGGACGATCCGTATTTTCCATTTTCCTACATTTTCCTATACACTATAAGAAAAATAGAAAATAGTGATGCAATTTTAGTGCAGAATCAATCAAAAACCGTTGCTTAATATGATCAAAATGTTAGCGACAAAATGAATTAAATCATCACTAACATTAAATTTATATTTATTTTATTTTTCACAAATGTTAGCGATGATACGTGGTTGATATCGTCGCTAACATTATATAATTTTTTTTAATAAATATGTTAGCGATAATATCCCTACATGTCGTCGCTAAGTATCATTATTTTTTTAATTTTTAAAAATATATTAGCGACGACTTGAAAGTATTCATCGCTAATAATTATTTTAGCAACGACTTCGCTATAGCTCATCGTTAAGTGACTTTGACTTGTCACTAAGATGTCGAGTTTTATCTTTCTCCTTTCTCCTTTCTTCCCCGATTGAAAACCCTCTCTCTCTCTCTCTCTCTCTCTCTCTCTCTCTCTCTCTATTCTAGTGCCTCCGCCACCGCCGTCGACCCGTACACCAGCCGCTTGGTACATCATCGTCCACCGCCATTGCCCCGCGCAGCAGGCTTCTGCCACCACCATTGCCCCGCCGCAAGTAGCTACTGCCACCGCCCAAGGCACCAGCAGCAACCGCCACCGCCACCACCACCGCCACAGCCGCGAGCAGCCACCACCACCGCCACCGCCGTGAGTAGCCACCGCCACGAGCAGCTACCGTCTAGTACGTTCCACGAATATGTTAAGTTGATTCTTGATTTGAATTAATTATTATTTATAGATTCTGTGATTTCGATTTCTTCCAATAATTATGATAAAAGAATAAATGATTATGCATCTCATCTATAAAAATTGAACCTTGATTCCTAGTTGTATATGCCGTTTGTACGTAGTTTATTATTTGTTATTATAATACCAATCTTCAAGTCAATTTCAGTGTATTTGGATAAGTGTTACAACCATATAATTGAGGAAAAAAAGTGACATTCATCATATTATTAAATTGTAATTTAAATTCATTAACATTTTTATGATAATATACACTTATTTTATTATCACTATTAGTGTTAATAATAATAATAATAATAATAATAATATTAGCACAACATTATTAATTTATAAAATAAATTTTAAATAAAAATAAAATAAAAGAGTGAGGTAGAGAGAAAATTGATCTTATTAATAATTAGCGGTTCAATCGGTCAGACCGATTTAATAAAAATTGATTATATTTTCCTAGTTTTGTTTTTGCATATGCATTCACAAACCTTAGACCCCATTTGAAATTTAGCATAATTTTTTTTTAAAATCTTTGAATGATTTTAAAATTTGATGTTAAATTCTAAATTATCCAGTTTGGACAGTTTGAGAACGTGTACTTAATTGTGATTTTATTAGTATGCTATTTGTCTCATGTACGTGATTAACTATTTTGGTTTGTATCTCCCTTTGTTCTTCGAGTAAACTGTAATATGTGTATTTGGAGAACTATAGGGAGATGCTGCCAAATTTTTTACGTGTATAAAACAAAGTGGTCATATTTATAAAACCATAAATAAGTACACGTTCTTGAATGGGATATGGCTCTTACCAAAGAGTGGAAGGAGAGGAGCAATACATGCCATTAATGAACATGAATGCTTTCAAATCAATTATCTAATTACTATCATCAACAGGTCATATAATTATGGATCGAAATTGAATAATGAATCAGAATCAAGTGGCTCCAGAATACATAAATGGTTTAAATAATTTTTTGGACGTAGCAAAGAATTATATATCAACTTTTAGGTTATCGAAGATTCGTTGTTCTTGTCGAAGGTGTGGAAATTTATATCAATTTAATTTGGATTATATTCGATGACACCTTTATAGATGGGGGATTTCTAAGTTATACAAAGTGTAGACTTTTCATGAAGAAGTTACTACACCAATTGTTGATATGGATCCCGTTAATGAAGTTGAACATGTTAGTGACGATGAAGAAGATGACACTTTTTTACATGTTAAATAACTTAAGAGATGCTAAAGTTTTGGTATTGGTGGTGTTCAACGGGGGGATAACAACGAGAACATGCTTGCAAGGGAGTTGGGAGAAAGTTATATGTCAATGTTTGAAGAAGCACAACGAGAGTTATATTCAGGTTGAACTAATTTTTCTGCATTTAGCTTCTTAGTTAAATTAATGCACGTGAAGGTGTTGAATGGTTGGGGCAATAAGTCATTTAATATGTTGCTTCAATTATTAGAAGAAGCATTTCCAAAACCGAATGCAATTCCTAGCTCACATTATGAAGCTAAAAAAATCATATCTATATACACTTGTAAAAATGATTGCATTTTATTTGGACTGACCACGAGAGTAAGGATATATGTCTGGTGTGTAAGGAGCCCCATTGTAAGGTTAATGAGGCCAACAAGAAGAAAATCCCTCAAAAAGCATTTTAATTTTTTCTATTGAAACCAAGACTAAATATGTTGTTTTTGTTAAAACCTACGGCGAAAGATATGAGATGGCATAAGAAAAAAAGGGTTGAAATAGATGGGATATTGAGACACAAAGCTGATGCTGAATCATGGAAGGAGTTTGACAAATTACATGAAACTTTTGCAGATGATCCTAGAAATATTCGTTTAGGGTTAGCAACTGACGGTTTTAATCCATTTGGAAACATATCAAATGCTTACAGTATGTGGCCAGTTTTACTTGTACCATACAATTTGCCCCCATGGAAAATGACAAAACCATCATATATGATTATGTCTCTTTTAATTCCTTGGCCCAAGGCACCTCAAAAAGAGATTGATGTATACTTGCATCCCTTAATCAATGAATTGAAGGACTTATGGGATAAGGGGGTAGAAACATATGATGCATCAACTGAAAGAGTCTTTCGATTACATGCTGCTGTGATGTGGACAATTCATGACTTCCCAGCATATGGGATAATGTCTGGGTAGAGCACCAAGGATTATAAATCATGTCCTATATGTCTTGAAGATACAACGAGTCAAGGTTTATGCAGTAAAATTTGTTATACTAGCCATCATCGGTTCTTACATTTGAAGCACTCATGGCATAAAAACAAAAGCTTTAATGGAAAGTTTGAAAATGAACGCCCACCTCGAACATTTAGTGGTCGTGAGATTTTAACGAAGTTAGATGCATTACCTAAAGTGATATTTAGTAAACATTCTGCATTGATTGGAAAATAAAAATGCTCGGTTGGTGATACGAATTGGGTAAAGAAGTCAATTTTATTTGATTTAGAGTACTAGACAGATTTGAAGTTGAGACATAATTTGGATGCCATACATATTGAGAAAAATATTTGTGATGCTCTGGTCGGTACATTGTTGAGTTTAGAAGAAAAATTAAAGGATATAATCAAAGCTTGATTAGATATGCAAGATATGGGTATAAGGAGTGAATTGTACCTGTTGCAAAGTAGGGATAGAGTCACTAAGCCATATGCGAGTTATACATTCACTTTGGAAGAAAGATGTGAATTTTGTCATTTTTTAAAATCCATGAAATTCCCCGATGGTTGGAATGTGAATGTGAATGATGGGAAGTTATATGGGTTAAAGATGCATGATTGTCATGTTCTTTGGCAAAGATTACTTTCAGTTGCCATACGAACGTTTTTACCTAAGGATATATGTGCTACAGTTGTTGAGTTATGTGATTTTTTCAAAAAACTCACTTCAAGAACTTTACATGTTGCTGACTTGAATAAAATGGGGGAGGATATAATATTCATTTTATGAAAGATGGAATGAATATTTCCTCTGGTATTTTTTGACATTATGGTACACTTAGCAGTTTATTTACCCCGTGAGCCATATTAGGTGGACTGGTTTCATCATGGTGGATGTATCCTTTTGAACGGTATTTGGGAACACTTAAGAAGTATGTTCGTAATAAGGTAAGACCTGAGGGGTCTATTGCAGAGGGATATGTTGTGAATGAAGCATTAACTTTCACATCTTTGTATATGGGTCAAATTGAAACAAGATTTACTAGACCGGAATGTAACAAAGATGTTAGTCTATCTATTTCATGTACCTTAAGTGTTTTCAATCAACAAGTAAAAGTGATGGGCAGCCAGCGAAATCATAAATTGCCATCTACTTTACGTAAGAAAGCACACTGGTATGTTCTCAACAATTACAAAGAAGTCGACTGATATAGAAAGTAAGTTTTCAAATTAGTTTCTATTTTTTCCTCATAATTTTTATTACATGTTATAATAGTTGTATATATATTGTGCAGTGAACATTTGCAAATTCTTTTGGCCAGATTTCATTCAAACAACATTTTACAATGTCATGAGGTGGAATTTCCACTGTGGTTTAGGGACAAAATAATTAGACTAAGAACTTTGAAAGATCCTGAGGCCACAAATGAGCTATACTCTTTAACATTAGGACCTGATGTTGAAGTTAGACTATATAATACTTATATTGTTAATGGTGTTCGGTACCATACAATTTCTCGTGATACTCTTCGGACTACTCAAAATAATTGGGTTAGTGTACCATCATCTAATGATGGGGAAATTTTGAATTTTTTTGGAGTTTTGAAGAATGTTGTAATATTGTTTTACGCATCAGGATATAAGGTACACTTATTCTGGTGTGATTGGTTTTAGTGTAACAAAAAAAAAATCAATCGTGCAAGAGTTTGGTCTTACATGTATTGATATGTTTAAAATATGGTATGAGGATGACCCCTTCATTTTGGCAACTCAAGCTAGACAAGTTTATTACTTGGATGATATAAAACGTAGATGATCTTGGAAAGTTGTGTAAAAGGTTCAACATCGAGAAATATATAAAGTGATCGAAAAGGAAGATAATAATAGCGACGAACTTGAACCGCAAAGCAGTTATAACAATGAGGCTAATCAGGAAATTTCATCAGATGAGATAAGCTTAATGGTTCGTGATGATTTAGAAATTTCACATCTTTGCAGAGTAGACATTCAACCTCAATATGTAGAATTATTGAATACACAATCAGGGTCCTCTGAGGACATGCATAATTTTATTAATGATGAAGACGAGGACATTGAATTAGAGAGTAATGGAGAAGAGCAAACATTTCTATCTGATGATGATACTGACTAATTTCATGGTATCAACTATTAACTTTTATTTTATTTCAATTTGTTAAGCATTTTTTACTTATGTAGCTCCATTGAACAATATGTTAGTTATCTCATTAAATGTCTTGTATTTATATCTTTTGATTAAGTTTAATAAATAATTTTTTTTTCAGTCACTCGCTGGCAGTTACTGTACCATTTGATTTATCTCTTACTACAGCCGAACAGTAAGTTTTTTAAATAGCTTAAATAAAAATTGTATTAATTGTTATGTGTCTAACCACATGTTTGTCTTTTGTAGGTATGCCTCCTAAATGGATTGAGGATCAACCCGTTATTGATCCAGCTTCCACAGACATGCATATGGAGGGTACATTTGATGGTTTATTTCACTTTATAAATCCTTTTTATTATTTTTGTTATATAATAATTATGTTGAACAATTATCTAACACTTTTGTTAATATTTTGTAGCTCCTACATAAAAAAAACATAGAGAGACATGAGCAACACACGAAAACCGGCTCAGACGCCAGTTAGAATTCGGGAAAAAGATCCCCCTCACATTTCACAATGTCGTGGTCGTCCTATAGGGACAAATGCGGCATCTTTTATGACCAAACTCGGTGTTGCCGTGAAAAAGTTTGCACCGCTCCAAGTGACTAATTGGAGAAAGATTACAAAGGAATAGAAACGGTCTATTTTTGATCGATTATTGATTAGTATAAGTATTCAAATTGTATTTATCAATTTAAGTTCTATTTTATATGTTAAATGTTGAATAATATTTTTTTTAGGATATATTTACTGTAAACTTTGGTACAGGACCAGAGTCGGTTAGGAATGAGGCCGATAAACTAATGAGTGTCCGATACCGCGACCACCGCCAGAAGATACACAAATATTACAAGAGTCTCATGAATCTATCTCGATTAAAATAAATGTCCAATGATTTGTGTGAGATTTTGGCGGATTGAGAGTATTTGTGCAAATTGTTCGAGTCTGATGAATTTAAGGTAATACTATTTCACCTTGTTTTAGCTAAAATAGTGACTAAATAAGGTACTATGTATTAAACTTGCTCACTTATCTACTATGACCATCTTGTTCATATTTATTATTTCTTGTTTCTTTACTTAGATTTATTTATCTACTATCAACATGAACTCATATAGTTATGTAACTTAGTTAAATCTTATATTTAGTATTAATTAACTTTTTTCATTACAAATTAACATTTTTTTGTAGAGACGTTCATAAATCAACTCCACAAATTGTGCTAAGTTGCTATATAATCATCGTAGAGGTTCAAAATCTTTTCTGCAATATAGTTACAACAGTGTAAGTATAAACTATTTAGTTAAGTGTTAACTTATTACTTGATTCGTTTTTAATGTAATGAAATATTATTTGCAGGCCGATGGATCTAGCAGAAGGATCGGATCACCATCTTTAATGAAATACACTATAACTCAACGAAATGGTGGATAGGAGAGAGAGCTGAGAGTGCATATATAAGTATTGAATCCATTTAGTTGTTTTGATTTTATGTAATATTTTGAACTATATATTTAAATTTTTAACATATTTATTGATTTTAGGATAAGATGGTGCGACTTCGAGAGGAGTATCGACAGATCAGACTCAAACTCAGACTGAGACAGATACCGAGGATGACGCTCACCATCTGGATGACATATAGATTGTAGATAGAGTATGTGATTAGGTTCTCAATAAACATTCAGGGTACATACGTGGGCTTGGAAATCGGCCTAAACCTCTCAGGTCTACTTCTTCTAATGCATCATCGTCCAGATCGATCAATGCATAACTTAGGGATTAGCTGGAGTCCATATAGAATGAGTTGCAAAGCATCAAGAATGAATTATAAGTGATGAAAATCGATCATTATGCGATAATACAAGCTTTTGAGATGATAGCTCTAGGTCTACTACAGTCGTTTGTCCAGCAGCCCCCATCCTCCTCAGCTCCGCCACCTCCACAGTTATAGTGTAGTTTAAAGATTGTATTTTATTATACTTTGTTAAATGTGTATATTAAATATTTTATTGTATAGAGTTTAATATGTCGTTTTATTGATTTTAATTTGTTGAATTTTAATGGTTGTTAGAAGTTTAATGGTTGTAGTTATGGTTGTGATGGGATTGTGACTGTTATAAGTTGCAAAAATAGGGGGAAATAATTGAAATAATAAAAAATATAAAAAAAAATAGTGAACATTAGCGACAAAATTAAGACCTTTCGTCGCTAAAAAACAATCACATTGATGATGAATTTTGTATTTTTGTCGCTAACTTAGCGACAAAAAATATTAATTTTGTCCCTAAAGTAATTTTTTTTTAAAACTTTTGCGATGAAGATGTCAAACATTTCATCACCAAATACTTTTATATTGGCTAATATTAATATTAGCGACGAAAATTGTTATCTTAGCCGCAAAAAAAAATTGTCATTAGGTTAGCGACGAAAACTTTCAGTTTCGTCGCTCTTATAACGACGATATTAGCAACGAATATTTTTTGTCACTAATATTACTTGGCGATGATTTTTTGATTATTAGCGACGAAATATTTTGTTGGTAAAAATAGTGTCTGCTGTAGTGACATCTCCCACTTGTACATGAGGGCTGGACCTTCATCTATTATAATCATAATTATACACCACTAATTTCATACAAATAAATGAATTGTGTGACCAGCGAGCATTTTAACAAGAGCTTAATGTCATACATCGATTAAGGATATAAAATAGCTCGATTTCTCAAAATATAAGGACAACATATCTCACTATACTCAAACTTCTTTTCTACACCAATCAAAGTATTTCTGATCCTTCATACATTATAAAAGCATGCATGATTTCAATACCATGTCATGCATTCACAATTATGTCCCAAACATTTAAGTTTGACATAATTGTCTGCCAGTAAATATATATTAGGTGTTAGCCATAAAAAATCTTCATTTCCTACTAGGATCTCTCAACTTCAAAAATAGCTGCTTTTCTAGACATGTCCTGTATTACCGAATCATCCATGGCTATTGGAAGCATGCTAAAGTAGCAACACTACATTAAGGTTTTGAGAAATAGTTGAAAGTCATAAGGTTATACAAACCTAGGTCACACACAATGAGGAAGCATGGATCTTTTCACTCATTTTCTAATGGTCACTTAGGCACACATGGTATGAAATACGTGCTATGGTGCTTCTTTCCTTTTTGGAAGTGTATGTCATCTTTTCAAAAATAATGCACCATACACATCTTGTTCCAAATGTACCCCAACATTTAACATCAATTTTCTTCTCTAATGTCCTCAATAAATTACTAATACTAAGAAAACTCATATCTGGCCATAAGACAAGTTTAATGGATAGTGGAAATCCATTTTCATTGCTCAAATTTCTAAGAGTAATCTCATCTTGATCATTTATCAAGGAGACATTTTTTTTATGATTTTATACACAATATAATCATAAATGTCTTATCTCTATATGCAACTCAATATTAGAGCCGATTACTCGTGTGAGAGAGTCAATCTCTACTTGTCCGACATACTTAGACATTGAATGTATATCATCATAAATATATACACATAACATTTCAATGTCTTAAACTTATGGGCTTGACTCTAAGAACATTCTAAAGTTCAAAGAGAACGTATTCTATATAATCATAGAGATTTGACCTAGCCCACAAATACATCTCTAGGTTGAGGCTAAGTGGATAGCTATTATGAAATGCACATACTTATTTCTTTGTAATGATATCTCTCATAAAATTATAGTGTGTGTTTGGTTTAATTGGGATCTTTAATACTGTAAGCAATATCTATAACTGATTATTTATCTCAATATATTATTTTAGCTCCCACATAACTGCTTACAACTCTCAAATGGTATAAAACCTCTTAATCGAACACATCATACTACAGATATATATGCTACAAGTTATACTAAAATTATGCACAATGTTACATATATTTGCTTTTTGTTATTCCCAGATATAACTTTGCCATAGAAAAGCAAAATCAGAGATAGATTTACAGTCATCCAAATCATCTCCTTAATTAATATATATGTGTATTCTCTCAATTACAAAGAAAATTTTCCTTCCATACCAAAAAGAACCCATCTGCACTTTTTATAAAGTATCCAAACATTCGTATTTATCTAATGCCACTCATTAGGGTTGGATTGATACTTTCTTACCCATAACATAACAAATGTTTGGAGCAAGTATAGGCCACAATGCACATCAAGCTCCAAACAACAATCATTGACCTATAGTGGTCTAGACATTTCTCTTTAGAGTCTGTGGACACCTTTTAAGGCTGAAACTTCATAAAATATGAGTATTCATGAGCTTAATACTCTCCATTATAAATCATTCTAAAATTTTACAAATATGGCTCTTAGCACAAAGTAAGATGCCTTTTGAACAATTTGCATGGATTTTAACACAAACTACTGAGTTTTACTCATCATATCCTCTAACTCATAAGTTAAAGAATAACATTATCTCAATGGCTAATATATGCTCCTTATCTTATTAGTTAATATGATATCACTAATAAAGAGATAGAATTATAAACCTCTTAATAGACTTTTTCACAAGAGAATAATGATCTTCATCTCAATGATGAAAATGTATGAGATCACCGCATTATGAAGTCTTATGTACTATCCTCTCAAAAACTACATTGGGTCATGAAGATTTGAAGTTCACAAACTTTATCTTCTTGGCCTTCTACTATGAAATGATTCAAGCATTCCATATAGGTTTTTTGTACATAATTCTCTATGGACTCTCCATTTAAGACTGCATTCTTTAGTCTATTTGATGTAATTTTAAATCTTAGATATCCATAATAACCAGGAAAATAGAATAGAATAATATATCACCATTAGTGAAAAGGTTTGTTTTCAAAAATATAACCTTTTTCTCCACTAGGTGAACTTTAAACCTCATGATAATTATTAGCCTTTGATTATATTTCAGAACACATTAATAGCCTTGTTCTAAAGTTTAACCAAAATTTCAAACTAGTTTTATTTGTAGAACCGAACATTTGCTGTTGTGCTAAAAATTATAGCTTATAGTAACTTTGCAACTCAAATCTTTAAATAGTGCAATAACTTAAATGACACATTTGGTTGTGGTTTTACCATGGGAGTAATTATTACCACACAGGCTAACATTCTCCTCCTTAACAACTTGCCATAAAAGTTATTGCTGCCACATAGGCTAACAGATGTCATAGTTGCATAATATTATTCCATTGTTTTAATCCAATTGCCTTTATGATATGATAAAGTCTCACCATATTAGACTCTACATCATCTTCTAGAGATTATTTCGTGCTTGCACAAAGTTTTGATTCAGTTTTAGCTTGATCACTTAAATAAAATTACTCCTTTTCAGATTAGGAAGCAATAAATATTCTTACACCATAAGTGATAAATTTGATCACTTAGGTAGAATTACTCCCACTCAAATTAACTATTTTGCATCACAAGTGAAATATGAGGCACTTTCCACCATCTAAATCATTTAACTCAAGCAAGATTTAATGTTTTAAGATTTTCCCTCATAGAAAAATCACTCTCCAAAAATGTGATACTCTATGATCTAATGTGAATCACTATTCTATCTCTTTATTCACTTATGAACATATACCCCTTAGACTATTTGTTATATCTTCAAAGATATATATTTATTGTCTCTCAGATCTAATTTTTCAATTTGAAAAACTTTATGAATAGAGACAATCAATCTCAACATCTAAGTTAGCTTAGGCGAGATCATTTACCTATCATAGCTTTTATGGAAGGAAAAATATCAATCATGAAAGTTTTTTAATACAGATGTAGACTCTAATTAAGTAAAAAATATTTCCCAAAGAAAATCAATAAGTTAACTTGAGTTTTCATAAATCTTATTACATCAAAATAATTTTCTATTCCTTCTCTTGAAATACCATTCTATGCAGGCGTGTTAGGAATAACCAATTATCTTGTAACATTTTATTCATTACATAGATCATCTAAATGATTGAAATCTCTCTCCTATATTCTAAAATCTCTAGTACTTCATATTATGAGATTCAAATAGATGTGATCAAGGCACATGAATATTTTATAAATGTAATGAAGTATAATATTTCATGCCTTCACAATCTTTACATTAATTTGATCACAAAAATCTATAAGAATTAATAGCAAAGAAAACTCAACTTTATAGTCTTTTGAATGGTTCTAACGAGAACTTATAGCACAAGTCGACAATCAACTGTAAAAGATAAATTCAATGAGTCATCTCTTACCATTTTATGTTTCTATTCATTATGATTTTCTCATGCATACAGAGTGCATAAATTAATGTTTACATTACTCAGAAAAAAGACATTGATTTTAACAAATTAATCAATATAGTAATTAAAAATACATTGGTCAAAATTCATCACAACTAACCATTTAAAATGTCTACTATCACAGTAAGTATCTTTTAGTAGATACTAACCAAGTAACAATACAAATTCAAAGCAAAATAAAAGATCTTAGAATAACAATTTTTAAAAAATCAAGTTTTACAAATTCTTGTACATTGGATACTTTGTAGAATAATAGCATGGCCATCTTGCAATCCGAACATGCAAGTGCCAATTATTTTTGCATTTTATTTCAATTTAATTTTATATATATCCATTTTGTACCAAAGTGAACTTGACAAAATTTCACAAACGCCTCTCCATATCTAATTACTATAAATCTGTAATCCACATAGGATAAGATTTAGTAACAAGTGCTTCATGTGTAAATAGCACTTATAGAAGTGTCACTAAGTGCTATATTTTTAACTCAGTCCATTCACGAGTGAAATAAACCAACAATATGATTATTATAACACTTTTAACCCTATACTACTTCATTTCATTCAGTAACTAGGTTTGTTCTTTTTAAATTCATTTCCAATCTCTTTTCTATTCTTGCCTTTGGTCTGATCTCAGTCATATTAAGAGCCTAAAACCCTCTTAAAGCTTAATCCTGGCCACAAGGCACAAGCCATTAGCCTAGTAGCAACTAGCCACTTATTCAATTGCTTAACATAGCAAACATCATCCAAGAAAGTCTTTTTACATTGAGTAAATCAAATTTAACTTTCAGATATTCCCTATTATTAGAAAGAGACGATTAAACTTGAACTTACTACTCATCAACAAAGACATTGCTAGGTACTATAAACTCTATAGTATTTAACATCACCCTTAAATGCAACATCTTTAATGCACAAAGTGTTTCAATGTCTCAATTCTCAGTTGTACCTACATATTTTTCTTTAGGTACATCCACAGATTAATATTTCAATAGTATGATTCTCTCAATCATATATGAGACCATCATTCATACAGTTTACCAAAATAGTATAAGTAGTGTACTCTCTTTTTCACTTTTAGTAAACCTATTGATGTTTCCTCTATTGAGTAGTATGATCCACACTAAGTCTTATATGACTTAGTTGATGCCCTCTAGAGTATTTAACTCAATTATAAGTATACCATATCTATTGGAATTTAGTGTCACAATTATTGCCAATAAATATATTTTTATAAATAAATAAACGTATCTGATTTGGTTGGCATGGTCAATAATCTTAGAGATACCATAAAGATGCCCATCTATACATTTGATTTCGTACTTAGCAAATCGACATTTATGATAATTCACCATCATACACAAATTTTAAAGGTCACATAATTCCCAGTCATCATCTATATCAAAACGTTTATTATCACAAATTTAATTTCATAGTACAAAAACTCTCATAATGTAAAATTCTTCTAACTTTAGAACTCCCACTAGACTGCATACCATAATGTAATCATACATGTAAGAACTTATCTTTTTATTTATATAAGGAGATAAACATATACCATCATATTGAATGCATGAAACTCAAAATAAATATGCATTCATAATTTTTATAAATTCCAACATAATCATGAATTCATAAATTTCAAGCATCATATAGAATGCATAATTCCATGGTATAAATTAAACATGTTATTTTATGTCAATAAACTTGTTAACATACAATCGATTATCTCCTTTAAAGCTTCTAAAATTTTTAATATTATATGCAAATGATCATTCACTCCAGCTTCTTGCCAAAAATTATTCACAGCAGCCCAACAACCATCATAAATAATAAAAAATGGAAAAATAAATATTAGATATGCCGACAAAGTTAATCTAAATCTCATCATGTAAGTATTTAACATTTATAATCATAATATCTCAATTTATACTCAATTCTATAGACTTATCACAGAAAAATAAATTTTCTATGTGCTCCATAAATTGAAAAAAATAAGTATAAGTATCCCAATACTCCTACTATATAGCTAGTATCTCAAAATGGTTTCCTAAAATTTAAAGAAATTTTTTCAAAATTTTTCTTGCTCAAAAAATATTTTTCTGTAAATTTTACCAAATTTTACAATATAAAATTCAGGAAAAATATTTTTATCAACTAAAAAATTAATTTTAATTTACATTAAATGTTGAGTGTAACAGTATTTTTTTACCAAAAACAACCTACACGCGCCCAAATGCACCGAAGAGAGGGTTAAGGGCATGTTCTAAGCTGTGTAAACAGCAACCCACTCACCCACGGCGGCATGTGTAGCACACACGTGTCTTCTTAAATTTTTCGACAATATTTTATTAGCTACTCCCCTAGTTTTTGATCTCCCAAACTCAATGGCAATGTCCATTTTCAGTTTAGAGCATGGTATCATGATGTATGCACTACGCACTCTGACACCAAGAGTGAGATTAGGTAGAAAACACTTCATCGTCTTCTTCCTATTTTTTCAGAATTTTTAAAAAAATTAAAATTCGACATTAACTTCAAATGACCATATCTCACTCAATTTAAGGACAATTTTTGCATATAATATATGGTTGGAAATCCCTTGACGGGTAAAATTTAACAATATAAATTTCATGCAACAAAACTCAACTATATGGACTAAAAATCAAATTTATAGTCATGAGTAGGGTATGAAATATCTCATAATGTACAAACTAAATCATTATGAAATTTTTCAAATCACTTCTACTATGTAAAAGTATGCTTCTGTTAAAAAAATCACTAAATCTCATTAAGCATACAATGACTTGCCATTAAAGATTCACAAGTTTTCATAAAATGGGTTGCATACTTAATGGCATGAAATGTAGAATATTAACACATGAAATAGAGGCAAATAGTATCAGGAATTCAACCATATATGGCTCTGATACCATTGGTGAAAATTAAAAACAATTCACGTATAAAAGTTTAAAAAAACTTATCACAATCAAATATTTTGCCATGGTTGAATCACGGACATTTCTCATATTTTTTAAAGCTTGCTTCCATCTAAACCCATTCACAAATGGAAAAGGTTCATAGCCACAATCTAAATGCTTCATTTAGTGAGTAAATACTTCCAAAATGATCACTCTTTTACCATCAAAATTTAAGCCCCATTTGATGAACGAAAATTACATAATTTTCTGCATGTATTGTATATGTTTCTTGTGGGAGTTTTTATTTTATCTTCATTGTCAAGAAGAGGGAAGTTTTTTTAAGGTAGATTATTAGAGTTTATTATATATTCAAAACATAATAACCACTCCCTTATATTTTTAATATTTGAAATATGGGTCAAATCAGCCCTCATGAGCAACCCATATCCCCTATTTTCCTACCATAATGATTCAAAAGTAGTAGGGTTTTATTATTGTTTTAGATATAAAGGTATATCTGAGGATAAAATTTTATTTCAACAAAATAAAACTTTATTTTTGGATATTTGAAATATTAAATTTATAGAAAAGGTATAATTTAGATAACCTATTTAGATCAGTGAAGACTCAATCTTACTAGTTTTTTTTTTTTTTGTGTCAAGGCACAAGAAAATATTTTTTTAGTTGAACTATAAAAATAAGTAATTGATAATAATGTGAATTAAAAATTAATGTAACCAATCAGTAACAAATATTGGATTCTTTGGGATAAAGATAACTAATTGTATATTTATTCCAATTTAAGAATATATATATATATATATATATATATTGTTGCAATTTTGAAATCCATTAAGTTGTCTATGTGTGTGTATATGTGGTGCTCATATATGCAAATATGTGGATTAGTCCTCAATTTTGTATAGATTATAAAGTTTTAAACTGAACAAGAAAATAGTCATTTATTTTAATTGCCTCAAGGAGCTTTTCACTTTCATGCTTGATTCATTAGCATGATGCTTTCAACTGGTACCTGAAACAATTTTTTTTGCATGACATGCAAAATAATATCAGTTATCTATACGAATAAATAGGTATAGCTCCACCTACCTCCAAAAAGAAAAATCCGATAGTACTCTTAAGTTAATCAATATCCATTAAGGCTAAATTGCTTGTTAGTATATAATCATGTGACATTCGTCCGAGCTAAATGCAATTTCATGTGAAAGAAATATTAGGAAAAATAGTACATTATATTAATAGCCCCAAGTCTTTTAACTTTTAAATTTTAATCATTTGTGATCGATCCAATAATAACTTGAGTTTAATAGTTTAAATAGGTCTAATTCAATAGGTTCAGGCCCAAAGATTTAAAATACTTTACCACGGGAACTCAACCTTCAATTCAACAACTTTAAATACCCTATTTCCCTTCATTTTATGGCAGATTCAATTCTTTTCAAAATTTATTATTTTCAGTTATTTCTCTTTGTGTTACCTTGTTTAAAATCTGACTTGAATATTGGAGAGTTTTTTTCGGAATTCCGCGGCATCTCTAATAGTTTATTTATATTGTAGATAGATACCTATCAAACGATCAATACCACAAGAGGAGTTGATCCTCAACGACATAGAACTTTCCACATTAATTAGCATGATGTTTAGACTGGTTTATGATACCATTTTTTATTTTGTTTTTATGCATGACATGCAAAATTACATATTTCATCTACCATTTATAATTAAAAGACTTAAATTAAAAATGTGATATTGGATGAATAAATGCTTATATTCTATCTCACATTGATTTTTCATTTCTGTAGATAGAAAAAATGGCTAAGAATCTACTTGAAAGTATTCTGGAGGCAAATAAACTCACCGAAAAATGGCTATAAATCTACTTACAAGTATTCTGGAGGTGAGTTTGAGGCAAATAAACTCACTAAGCCCGATTATCTTGATTAGCTTTGGAACATGAGAATTTTTCTTGAATCCAAAAAGGACGACTTACATCCTCAATATCATGCCACCAAGGGATCCATCGTCGGACGCCATGACAGAGAAGTTTGTAGAGCACGATCATAAGCAAGTTGACAATGATTTGAAAATTCGATGCTACATGTTATTATCAATATTAAATGAGTTGCAAAAACAACACAAAAATATGGCACATCCTCCCAAGATTCACCTATACTTATAAAGTTACATAAGATAATACTAGGCAAGTAAGAATCAAGTCTCAAACAAGTTTTACTAGATCCTTATGATGGAGGGATCTTTGGTTCATGAATATGGAGTGAAGATGATAGGCCTAGTAGATAGGCTCAAAATCCCTTGGAGTCATTACAGATAACAAACTCTATGTTGATCTCATCTTTAAATCCTTACTTAACTTGTTTGATCAATTCGTGATAAACTTCAGTATGCACAAGATGGGGACTAGTATTGCTAAGCTGGTCAATACATTGAGGACGACCAGATCCATCATGAAATATGATAAGCATATTCTTCTTGTTGGTTCATCATCACAATCCAAGATTACAAAGTTAAGAAAATGAAAAGTTGGAGTCAAGATTCCGAAGGCCAATCTTGATGATAAGTGACACCATTGCAGCAAGCTGGAGAATTGGAAGAGAAACTATAAGGAGCATCTTGTAACTTGCTAGAATGGTTTTGGTATGTTTATTTTAAGTTAACCTTTTGATTAGCCTTATTTTTTGGAAATTAGATACTAGTTGTGGTTCTTATCTATGCAATAACTTGTAGGTAATGACCAAAAACAAGGATCTAAGTAGAGCAAAGATGACCCTGATTGGAGAATTGAGCAAAGGTTGTAGCATTAACAATAAGGACTATCAACTAAGCATTATGCGATTGAATTAGAATAGTTCTAATAAATTGCCTTTATGTACCTGGATTAATAAAGAACATTGTCTTTATCTCCATTTTAGATAGACAAGGTTTTGAATTTCCAATAAAGAATGGAGGTTGTTCAATTTTTTAAAGATTTTTCTTTAATTCATGTTGGTAAATTGATGAATGATTTATATACTATTCAAACCCAAAATTTCGTACTTCATATTTAACAAAGTAATAAATGAATATTAGGTAATCAAAATGCAACATACTTATGGAACACAAGATTAGGATATATTTCTAAAGAAAGGATTCACAAAATGGTGGTTGTACAATTGCTTGATCTAACGGACTCAAAAAAATGCCAATTTTTGAATCTTAACTTAAAGGAAAAGTGATCAAATCTCCATTTGTTGGACAAGTGGAGTGTGCCGCTGTGGCCTTAAGTGTTAGTCGAGACCAAAATATTTTTACTTCATCACTTTTACCAATGATTACTCAAAGTATAGGTATGTGTATCTAATTAGATACAAGTTTAAAGCCTTTGAATAGTTCAAGAATTTAGATATGAAGTAGAGAATCAAACTAGCTGACTATTAAGGTCCTTTAATCTAATCGAGATGGCAAAGACTAAGGTGATGAATTTTTTAATTATGTTATAGAGAATGAGATTCTCTCACCGTAAACTCCTCTTGGCATTTCTCAATTGAATGGATTAGTTGAGTCAAGAAATTGAACCCTATTGGATATGGTTCAATTCAAAATCATGAGCTTCACTAGATTTCTCTTTCATTCTAGTAATACGACTGAATCAATAAGATTTCTCCTCAATAGAGTACCATAAAAGTCGATCCCAAAACTCCATATGAAATTTAGTACAACAAGAAGTCCTTTTTTAAGCACCTTAGGTATGGGGGTGTTCTAATTATGTAAAATAACTGGTGGGAAATAAGTTGGATCTGAGATCCATCTATAAGTGTTGGATATATTTTTTTTTTTTTGCTACGAAACCGAAGTGTTTCATCTAAGGAATACCATTATTTTTTAAAATAAAAATTTATTAGATAGAAATGATTAAATCATAGAACTTGAAGAAATCTAAGAAGTGCCTATCACTCAAACTTCAACTACACAACCTCCAAGGAGATCTGAAAAGATTTTGAGGCCACTTTTGAGAGGTTTGGTTTTTTGCTTAAAGGTAATAAGAAGAACCTCCCACTAGATGTTGATCCAAGGAGTTATAAGGAGATGATGCCTGACATCGATTCAAAAGGATGGCAATATGATATGTGAATCGATATGGATTCTATGTACTCCAACGAGATATAGAACTTGGTGGACCCACCAAAGAGTATTGTACTCATCGGTTGTAAGTGACAATAGAAAACTTGAATTAGATAGAGAGGTGGCGATCTATAAGGCTTACTTGGTGGCAAATAGTTACACTCAAAGATAAAGTGTTGACTATAAATGAACCTTTTTACTAGTATTGATACTTAAATCTATAAGGGTTTTGCTTGCCATATTTATGTATTATGATTACAAGATTTGGTAAACAAATGTAAAAAATAGTTTTTTTAAGAAAACATTGAGGAAGAAATCTACATAAAACAACCCAAGAGCTTTATATGAAGAAAGCAAGCAACATATGAGCTTTAGAGATTTATTTATGGACTCAAACAAGCTTCTTGAAGTTGAAAAAATTGATTCGACAAGGTAATCATATTATTTGGTTTCTTCAAGAATGCAAACGGGTCGTGTGTGTAAAAGAAATTGAGTGGGAGTGTAGTGACATTTTTAGTTCTTTTACGTAGATGGTATCCTACTCGCTGGGAATAACGTAGGAATGTTGCAGTCAATTAAAACATCATTGTCTACACAATTCTCATGAAAATTTTGGGAGAAGCATCCTATATTTAGGGATCAAGATCTACAAGGATAAATTAAGAATGATGCTTGTATTGTCCCTATCCATGTACATAGACAAAATGCTAAAGAAGTTTAGTATGGAAGGACTCTTTCAAAGTCAATGTCTGCAAAAGACTTCGAATGAAGAGAAAGAATGTCTCACATACCACATGTTTCCGCTATATGAAGTATAATGTATGTTATGCTATGTAGGAGGCCTGATGTCGTGTATGCTTTAAGTGTTATGAGCAGATATCAACGAAATGAATAGAAATGGAAAGTTATGAAATTGATCCTTAAGTACTATGAAAAAACTAAGAATGTCTTCATGATATACATCAATACAGAATTAAAACTAGAATGTTTAACAAATTCTAGTTTCAGTCTGATTTAGTCGACTCAAATCAGTTTTGAATTCGTATTCACCTTAAATGGTGCATGCCAACTGAAAGAGTTCCAAGAAAGTGACAATTTTAGATTCCAGCACCAAAACTAAATACATTGTGGTATGTGATGTTGTAAAAAAAGTTGTTTTGACTTTATCAATAGTTAGGTATAGTTCATTCCATTGTTGATCCTGTTGGGGTATCGATAGTATAAAATACACAACAATAATACTAATTATAGCAAGCTCCCAGGAAAGGCTGGATGGGTCACAACGGTCCCACTTAAAACCCAGTCTCCTTAGACAGAACCTACTATTAAAAGTACTATGCACAGCGGACAAATACCCCAAAGCAAGTAAATATTGAATACTAACAATTAACAAAAGAATACCAGAATACTAAATGCAAAATTAAAAGACAAAAAGGAAAAAGCACACCAGATTTGATAACGGAGTTCGGCCAACTTTTGCCTACGTCTCCAGGCACCGCAACTGCGACAACTGCTTCACTAATCTCCCGAACAAATTACAATTTGGGTAAAATTACCCACAACTTAGAATTTCCTAATTAAAGGAATTCTACAAATATAGAGAGAAGAGAATATTTTGGTGTGTTTTCAAAACGAAGGTTCAATGCCTATTTATAGGCTAAGTAATCAAATCCCTTTGGTATACAACCAATGTTGGATGGAAATAAGCGAAAAACCAACAAATCTCCACCTTTGCGTATTCTCAATCCCATTTGAAATTCAAATTTCTTGTCTTCTGAGCAAATGAAGTAGTCTTCTGCAGTACCTCCAAACGCGCCTTTTGGCGCCATCTCAAATGTACAGAATATTGGTCAAGTTTAAACAATGTTTAAACTTAACTGTTGTGACAACTTTAGTCATCATATCTGCAGGATTCTCTATAGTATGAATCTTCTGAAGATGTATATTACCTTCTTCAAGAATCTCCCATACAAAGTGATAGCGAACATCAATGTGTTTCGTTCTTGCATGAAAGACTTGATTTTTTGCTAAGTGAATAGCGCTTTGACTGTCACAATGCACTGTAATGTGCTTCTGACCAACTCCTAAGTCTTCAAGCAAACTTTGAAGCCAAATTGCTTCCTTTACAGCTTCAGTGACTGCCATATACTCTGCCTCTGTTGTAGACAAAGCAACCGTAGATTGTAAAGTAGACTTCCAACTGACTGGTGCTTTGGCAAAAGTGAACAAATATCCAGTCGTTGACCTTCGCTTATCCAAATCACCTGCATAGTCAGAATCACAATATCCAACTACACTTTGATCAATTTTACCATCCTGCTCAAAAACTAAACCAACATCTACAGTATTAAGAATATACCGTAGAATCCATTTCATAGCTTGACAATGACCTTTACCCGGATCATGCATATACCTGCTCACAACTCCAATTGTTTGTGAAATGTTAGGCCTCGTACACACCATTGCATATATCAAGCTACCAACTGCATTAGCATACGGGACTTTGGCCATGTACTCTCGTTCTTCATCATTCTTTGGTGATAACTAGGCACTAATCTTCAAATGAGGAGCAAGTGGTGTACTTACAAGTTTTGAGTTTTCTGTCATACCAAAATGTTGTAGTACCTTTTCAAATATTATTTTTGAGTCAAACAAAGCTTGCCTCTCATTCTGTCCCTGCTTATCTCTATTTCGAGAATCTTCTTGGCTTTCCCTAGATCTTTCATTTCAAACTCTTGATTCAATTGAGCCTTCAATTTGTCAATCTCCATTTGGCTCTGTGATGCAATCAACATATCATCAACATATAAAAGTAAGTAAATGAAAGATCCATCTTGTAACTTGTGTAAATACACACAATGATCATATTTGCTTCGAGTGTACTTCTGCCTCATCATAAACTTATCAAATCGCTTGTACCATTACCTCGGAGATTGTTTCAATCCGTACAATGATTTGTTCAACTTGCAAACCCAATTTTCTTTCCCAGCAACTTTGAATCCTTCTGGCTGAGTCATGTAGATTTCCTCTTCCAAATCACCATACAAGAACGCCGTCTTCACATCAAGTTGAGCTAGCTCCAAATTCAACTGCGCTGCCAAGGCCAACAAAATTCTAATGGAAGAATGTTTAACAACTGGAGAAAATACCTCATTATAATCAATTCCTTCCTTCTGAGCGTAGCCTTTAGCTACCAATCTTGCCTTATAGCACATATCATTCTTGTCAGGAAATCCTTCTTTCTTTGCAAATACCCATTTGCATCCAATTATCTTCTTGTCTTTTGGTAGTTGCGTCACCTTCCAAGTCTTGTTCTTCTGAATAGACTGCATCTCTTCCTCCATAGCACATTTCCACTTCTCACTTTCTGAACTTCGAACTGCATCTTGAAAAGTGGATGGAACATCATCATCTACAAGTGGAAGTGCATAAGCCACCATATCTGCAAATCGAGCAGGTTTGTGAATTTCACGTCTAAGCCTTCTCATTGCAATTGGTTCAGGTTGCTCCAACGATTCTTGGGTCTGAACTTCTTCTTCTTCATCTGACAAATCCTCTGATACTGGATTGTCACACTTAGCTGGAAATTTTGCCATTCCTTCTACCTCCACCTGCTTTGGTGTATGCTCCACCTGTTGCGGAGTATTGTCGGTCTTTTCACGTGTTACTTTCTTCAGCATGGCAAGTTTATCAAATGTAACATCTCTGCTAAACAACACTTTCTTCGACTCGAGACACCAAAGTCGGTATCCCTTTATGCCAGATGTGATTCCCATGAACAATGCCTTCTTTGCTCTCGGTTCTAATTTTGATTCCTTCACATGATAGTAAGCAAGAGAACCAAAAACATATAAGGAATCATAATCAGCAACAGGTTTTTCAGACCATACCTCTAAAGGTGTTTTACCACCTATTGCGGATGATGGCAATCGATTTATGAGATGTTGCGCATATGTCACAGCCTCAGCCCAGTACTGTCTGCCCAATCCAGCATTGGACAACATACATCAAACTTTCTCCACCAAGGTTCGATTCATGCGTTCTGCCACCCCATTTTGATGTGGTGTCCTCCTGACTTTAAAGTGTCGAACAATGCCATACTTATGACAAATATCTTGGAAGGGATCGCTTGTGTATTTTCCACCATTATCTGTTCTGAGAACTTTGATCTTTCTTCCAATCTGATTCTCAATCTGTGTTTTCCACTTAAGGAAAATTCCAAACACTTCATCCTTAGTCTTCATAGTATACACCCAAACTCGTCTGAAAAAATCATCAATAAAAGTGACAAAATAATGTTTTCCTCCCAAAGATAATGTCTTGGAAGGTCCCCAAACATCTGAGTGAACATAATCTAAAATACCTTTTGTATTATGGATAGCAGTGCCAAACTTCACTCTTTTTTGCTTTCCTAGAACACAATGTTCACAAAAATCAAGTTTACATACCTTTGCACCTTTCAATAATCCTTGCTTCGCCAGAGTTTGCAAGGATTTTTCACCGGCATGTCCCAAGTACATATGCCAAAGCCTGGTTGCTTCAAAATCCTTGTTATTGTTTGAAATAGCTACTGATGTTGTCCCAATAACTGTACTACCTTGGTAGTAATACAAATTATTTCTTCTGATACCTTTTATCACCACCAGTGCGCCGGAAGTAGCTTTCAAAACTCCATCTTGCATAGTCACAACTAAACCTTTGGACTCCAAGGCAACCAAGGAGATGAGATTCTTCTTCAAATCCGGAACGTACCGAACATCCGTCAGAACTCTGGTCGATCCATCATGATTTTTCAACCGAATTGAACCTATCCTAGTTGTCTTACAGGCATTGTCATTTCCCATGTAAACAACTCCTCCATTGATCTCCTAAAAATCGAAGAACCACTCCCTTACGGGAGACATATGATAGGTGCATCCAGAATCCAAAATCCATTCGTCTGAATGGGATGTTGAAGGCAATACCACCAGTGAAAATTCTGAGTCTTCACTTTCACCTTCAGCTACACATGCATCTTGAGTAGCTTTTCCTTTCTTCTTCAATTTGGGGCAGTCTTTCTTCCAGTGTCCTTTCTCATGGCAGAAAGCACACTCATCTTTGGCAGGTCTGGATTTTGAACGGGATCTCCAACTTCTTCCCTTCTTTTGGCTTTGCGATCATCCTCTTGCTACCAATGCTTCATCTTCTGTTGCTATGTGCCTGTTTTCTTTTTTATTCTTTTTTCTTAATTCATAACTATACAAAGAAGCACAAACTACAGCAAGAGATACATCATTCTTCCCATGAAGTAAAGTAGTTTCTAAATGTTCAAATTCATCAGGAAGGGATGATAACAACATCAAAGCCAAATCATCATCACTAAAGGTTACATCCAAATTAAATAAATCTGCAACCAATTGATTAAAGGCAATAATATGATCATTCATAGATGTACCTGGGC
The DNA here is from genome assembly GCA_019321725.1 of Paulownia fortunei. Lineage (NCBI taxonomy): Eukaryota > Viridiplantae > Streptophyta > Magnoliopsida > Lamiales > Paulowniaceae > Paulownia > Paulownia fortunei. The sequence continues at coordinate 5,930,550 of CM033105.1, read as the reverse complement.
GGTACTAAAACCGGAACAATCGCTTCTTCATGAGAAGTTTATTCTGACCACTCTTTTTTAGAAATTTATCCTCCAAAGCCTTCCACAATGTGTAAGCAGAATTTTCATTTTTAAATGCATATTTTTGCTCTCTGGACAAGCACGATCGAATTGTTCCACATGCCAAGCGGTTAATGGTTTTCCACTCTTTTTCTTCAACATCATCTGGTTTCTTTTTTTCAATGGTGATGTCTAAACCTTGCTGAGATAGACAATCCAGCACCTCGCCTTACCACATGCCGAAATGACCCGTACCATCAAATATCTCCACCGAAAATCTAACATTTGGCATTACCATCCTTCCTGGTATGGACGAGGAGGTTGATGCTCAAGTTATGGAAGATTCAGTAGTCATTTCGAACTCAAATAATAGTATTCAATATTACAATCAAAACAAATGAGCCTAGGCCAAACCTTCGGCTCTGATACCACTTGTTGGGGTATCGATAGTATAAAATACACAATAATAATACTAATTATAGAAAGCTCCCAGGAAAGGCTGGAGGGGTCACAACGGTCCCACTTAAAACCCAGTCTCCTTAGACAGAACTTACTATTAAAAGTACTATGCACAGCGGACAAATACCCCAAAGCAAGTGAATATTGAATACTAACAATTAACAAAAGAATACCAGAATACTAAATGTGAAATTAAAAGACAAAAAGGAAAAAGCACACCAGATTTGATAACGGAGTTCGACCAACTTTTGCCTACGTCTCCGGGCACCGCAACTGCGACAACTACTTCACTAATCTCCCGAACAAATTACAACTTGGGTAAAATTACCCACAACTTAGAATTTCCTAATTAAAGGAATTCTACAAATATAGAGAGAAGAGAATATTTTGGTGTGTTTTCAAAACGAAGGTTCAATGCCTATTTATAGGCTAAGTAATCAAATCCCTTTGGTATACAACCAATGTGGGATGGAAATAAGCAAAAAACCAACAGATCCAATATTGGGTACTATAATATGAATGGTGATATTATGTAAGCCATCAAAAATCCAAACATTCACTAAGGCAATACCATTTGATCTGACAGATTGTTGAAGAAGCAACGTCAAAATGAAAAAGTTACCTCTCTGACTAAACCTTAGCGCAAGTGTTTAAAGGACATATTGAAACATAAGTTTTAGATACATGGACAATTAACTCTAAGATAAGTCATAAATTGTTAGAATAATATCAGGTAGCCAATCAGATTGACTGCTTTTATACTATTATAAAAAATAATTTTATTAGAAAAATCTTCATTGAAACAAAAAAGGGGGACCGACCAAGTAAAAATTAAGCATTTTTTCTTCTTTATTAATTTTTGTTAAATCAGATGAAGTCCCTAGATTATAGTAGAAAATATGATGGCTATTTTAAAATATATCTTTATGGTGTTGATCTTAAATATATAGTTCTAAGTAAAGAATTATTGAAATAGAACATCAATGATTTAGCAAGGCTTGTTATACAATGCATGCTCACAAGGAATGTCTCATTTCAAAAATATTAATAGGGATACTAACGTATGTATATAGGTGTTTATTATTAAATAAGTACACTGAACAACGTCACTTAGAAATTCCTAATTGAAAATGAAATATTATCAAATATAGAACTTTTACGTTATAATAGTGTAAGATTAGTCATTAAATTTGTGGCATTATAATAATCTTGTGTATAGTTGGTTGTGCTTATATTTATCCTCTGATTATTGATTGTCACAAGTAGAATATTTTATAATGGAGTTTAATAAGTGGCCAACAAAAAGATCATCACCTATTTGGATGAACAGAAAAATCCTCTATAGTTTCATAGTTCTAAACTTAGGAGTATGCGATAAAGGCTGGACGAAAGTTAAAAAAATAATTTCATTATTGAGTCAAGTAACTAGAAATAAACACATAATTACTTGATTATTTGGACGTCGATTCATAACCTATACTTTAGGTCCAATCGGGAGATTAGTTGATAGAAGAACCGTATTTACAGTATTATTAATTTGAAAGGCTTGCTACTTTTCTTATATCGAAATTTTCGTAGCGTGTTGCTAAACTCTAATTGGTGGAATTTTGGAATTAAGAAGCTAATTCTAAAAGGATTAATTAATTAAATAAATTAGTTAAAATAATTATAATTCTTTAATTAATTAAATCACAAAAGTTATGAGCCTACTAACACGCCCAAAATGGAAAAAGTCAATTTAATGCACAGGTAAACAATCTAATTGTTGGAATAAGTAAATTTTTAAATTCAAAATAATTAATTTGCCCCTAATAGGATTAGAAGAAGCCTAATTCACACAATTAATTAAATGAATCTCAATTAATACATATAATGATATAATTAATTAATTAGATCAATTTATTAAGTTAATAAATTTTTAAGGCTAGATCCAATGAGTATGAGTGTGGGCACGATTGGATCAAGACCCACTAAAAAGTGGAAGACTAAAATTAAAATCTTAATAGAAAGAATGAAATGAGGTCTTTAGATTAATATAGGATACTATTCATATAGTCATTCACGTACTTGAAAATTACCTTACAGAGATGACATCCCACTAAACTTGGGAGTTCTATTAAGATGCGAAAGTGGGAGTATAAACTCTCCCCGTAAGGACCAAAAATTAGAAGCAATTTTTGGCCCTCTTTCGTCAACCAAAAACCATCCACACCCTCTTTCTTGTGTGTGATATTTTGTGTTCTTTCTCTTCTACGTTCTCTAATAAAATAACTCAAAAATAAAATACTCTTACCTAAACTAGTTGTGTTATTGCTCTCAAAACCCAAACATTATTTCTTAATTAGAAACTATCTAGTTATATTTACTAACATAAGTTTGATTTTGTGTGGGCATTTTGCATGTGGAACAATTGTAGAGGAGAAACACATGAGGTTTTAGTCAAATGGATTCCTACAAAAGGGGTTACTATTTCGTTATTAATTTGCAAACTCCTGATTTTAGCAACAGAAATAATTTGGATCATTTCAAATCTGCTACAATCAATCGGAACCATCAGGTAAACGTTTTAAACTTAACCTTTATGGAGAAATACTTTTTCAGTCCCACAGTTTATAAGTTACTGCAACTTCAGTACCATAAATTCAAATAAATATAAATTTAGTCTCATAAATTAGCTTTTAATTAAACTTTTAATTCCAAAATTAAGTTTCGGACTAAAAAGACCACATGTAGCGTAAGTGGTCGTTAACTCACCAATGTAGATGAAAAATTTAACGGGAGATGCACATGTCAACTTTGATATCAAGATTTACTTTTCAATGAAAATGGCATGTGTCAAGCATATGACTGTTAAATCCGAGGTTTGGAGGGAATTTTGGCATGTGAGACACATATACTTCATTTTTACTCTAAAATTTAAGATATTAACTCATTTTCTTAATTGAAAATTTTAACCTTATTTATCCAAATTCTTCCCTTTGGACTTTATTTTATATCCAAATGAGTGTAAAATATTTTTTATGTAATAACAATAAATTTTTTTGGTTGGGAATTTGTCCACCTAATTGCTTAGGTATTGGCATTTAAGGATCAACACACACGCATAAACATGTTATATGATTTATTTATAAATAGTATTTCAGTATTTTCTATATGTATAATGCAAATTAAATACAAAATTAATAAGGTCTAAATTATGTAAGTTAAAAAAAAAAACAAGATATCTGTAAATTATTTGTATATAAAATATAAAACTTCATGCATATAATATATTGTTAGATAAACTCCTATACTTTGTGTGTCTATGCAATATATAAAATTTATATCGTGTATATATTATGTTGTACATAATATTATAGTTATTTAAACTCTCATCCATATATTTAGTTTTATGTTTTATTTGTACATATTATTATTTATTGCACATATTACATAAAAAAATTTGTATTCCAGTTATAAAAAGTACATGTGAAAATTATCCACATTTTGTAGTATATTGTGTATTTAATAATGTACAAGATAATGTATAAATATTACACTCTTTATGTATTTGGCATACATATGTATAACTATGCATCTAGAATTTATATAATAAACTCATACAGTATGTATGTGTGTGTGTTGTGTTTATATAAATATATCAAATGTAATAGTTCATATATAATAATAATAATCAGTTATTATATACATATATATTTATACTGTATTCTTATACTATATATGTATATATAATACAAATAGTGCAAGATATACTGTATATATTGACTTACAATACCTATCGTATATCTTTGTACATTATGTAATAGGTATTTATCATATAAAATGAAAGTTGGTAACTTTTTTCCCTCTCAATTATCAGCAAATGATGAAAAATTGATGAAAAGTAAGTTTGATAGAGCCAGATAACATATTTATAGTTGTAGCAAAGTTTCAATGGATTACAGATATATGAGACTAGAATTAAATTTTTTAGGAAGCGTGGTAGGGAGAAATGTACTTTTAGTCCTACGGTTTAGAGGTATTGCAACTTTAGTACCATGCTTCCAAACAAATTTAAATTTAGTCCCATAAGTTACCTTTTCTGTTGTAATTTTAAACCCAATATAAATTTTTAACGAATAATTCCACTTACACTGATAATTCACCGATGTATGTGGATGAACAATGGCCTTTATTTTTTAGAGGGTTACTAGCCTCCACCATAGAAGTTGGAAAACCACCTTTCAAGTCAGAAAATAAATTTTGCAGCCATGGTGAGTATATTTGATATGAATCACCATCTTTTTATCTTATTTTAGATTTTGTAGCTAAATTCAATTATTTTCTATAATTAAATTCTTATTGTCATAAATATAATAAATTTATCTGAGTATGGAACAAATTTATATTGAAAGTGCCAAATCTAAATAGTATTGGCAGAAAAAAAATGTATGTGTTTTCACAAATGCTCTTTGATATACAGGTTTTGTTTAGTTTCATTTTTATAGCAATGTTTTTGTGTTTGCTTAGTTTCATTTTTATAATAATATTCTTGTGTTTGTTTTTGGATTATTTGCAAGTAAAAATGATGAAGATGGAGGCAAAAACTTCTGGCTGCAAAGCTAGTTTTCTAACTTTTATAGAGGTGGTTGGTAACTTTCCTTCCAAAAGATCGAAGGCTCACCAATTTTTCCCTCAACATTGGTGGGTTTATCGTAGAAGTAAAAATTTTCATCCAAAATTTAAGGCTGCAAACTCAACTCTTCGTTGGATGGTTTACAAATAAAGTTCTCATCTTTATTTCTACTACTCCATCCTTCGAATGGATTGTGGTAATCAATTTGATCCTACGGTTGGGATAGACTCTTTAGAGTTCTGTAAAAAGTATGGTAAAAAGATTGCACTAAATATTTATAAAGAAACATTTTAGAAGTTCCTTAGAATCTCTAAAATATCCCTAAGGTTCTAAAAGGTTGATGGTGAAATTACAATCAAAAGCAAATTTATGGGACTAAATTTGAATTATTTAGGAAGCATCTACATCCCCTAAATTGTGGGACTAAAATATATTTCCCCAACCATGGTACAAAACTTGCAAACCCTTTTATATTGTGGGACTTAAAAAAAAAAAAAATCTTCCATTGTGCTCCAAAAAGTATTTAGAAAAAAAAATACAAATTCTTACAAAAATTAAAGTTAACACTAAAAGTTCACCTTCATGCATATTTGAGTGTAGTTCTTAGCGGATCTTAAAATGTTGAGATAAAGCTCACATAGGACTTATGTATGAGCCCACTACATTAAAGAAGGGAATTGTCACCTAGAAATAATTCAACCTTCGATGGTTTTATCAAACCAAGGAGCTTTGTTTGTATAGTGTTTGTTTATATACTGTCTAGTGATTAAAGCCTTAGCAGTTAAAATTGGAATAAACACAAATTCCTAAAAAACCAATCACATCATCCAAACTTAACAATAAAATAGTTTTATGACATGGACATTCAAATCCCGTGTTCGGCAAGATTTTGCTGAATGGAGAAATGTGCTTCATTAAATTTCGATTGGGTGACATACTGGATCACAGAAAATAAACCCTGGACACTCACCCATAAAGGATACATCATGGAAGCTTTTGTGCCTGCTCATGGTTCAACTTCAGTAGAACTGAATGAAACTAATGTTGTAAATTCATGACAGACGATTCAAATGAAAGAGGGAAGCATCTCCCTTCTAATCTAGAACATGACATCAACTCTTAGCGATTTCTTTTCCTTTTCACTGTGTTATCTTCTTCAATTTCTTCTTGTCTCATGGCATGTGGAAGGAGGTTTCTGTTTAAAAATTCATGTACCATACACTTTAGTTTTTGGGATATTTGACTAAATCTTGACATGGTCCATATAATATATGCTAAATCGAACTATATATCCTTCGGTACATTCAAAGTTGTCAAGCAATGACTGCAAGATATAACCCTAGACATTCACACCATAGCTACAAAAGCATACAAAAAATCAAACTGAATTAGATAAATAATCATGGTTCTCTCTCTCTCTCTCTCTCTCTCTCTCTCTCTCTCTCTCTCTATATATATATATATATATATATTTGAAAGACAATATTCACTCCAAAACTTGCTTAACGTAGGCGAGACGGTCTTGATGGAACCTAATTATGTAGTCATCCTTAGGAGCTCAGGTAAGTGGTAGTCTCCTATTGTTTTTTTCCATCCACTCCTACATGAATAAATGGGGAACGTTAACTACATAACAAGGTAGAAATAAATAATATGGCAAAGAGAACAAAAGTTTCTTGATATTAGCATTTGAAAGAGGTTAGGAAATTTGACTAATATCATTCTCCATAATGTAAATGAGAGGATCCTTATATATATCTTTGTGTGAGTCAGCTACTTGTATATTCCATATAGAACAATGAACAATCAGTTTGCATTAGCCTGAGTTAAAAAAGAACAATGACATTTTTGGCAATCTTTAAGTTTCTAACAAACAAAACCATCTTTGTGAATTTATGTTTCTCTCTAATGCTAAAGGGCATTTAATTTACTTTTTCACCAATTGGAACCCCATTTCGTCCCCATTTCGTTCAGCTAAACTAAAAAAAAAAAAGAAAAGAAAAAATTGACAAATGAGTTATGAAGTAAGAATAATCCAATGTTATTACAAATGTCAATAGTTGTCTTGCAAAAAAGCTACTAATTATTACTGAAGAATTTAAGTTGGTGGTGTACCACTTGGGGTTGTTTATAGGGAGCCCAATTAGTGGTATAATGATTCATTCCCATATTGACTACTCACTAGTTATGTGAGAATGAGTAAGAACCCACTACCTAAATTTACACCTAAAGAGGCAAAGTTGGTAAAAAGATCTTATAATTTTACAAATGTCGATAGTTCTTTTGCAAAAAAGCTACTAATACTTATTGAAGAATTCGATAGTAAGTTGGTGAGTAAAGCCATCAGCCCCAAGCGAATTTCCAGTGCTTACATGAAATATGTGAATGCAGTTTGAAACAGTTTATAGGCGATTCCAATGACGACAATGGCAAACATGCAATTGCATCACGTCAAACACAAATTAATTATTGGAATAGGATATTTGAGTTGTATAATTTTTCTTTTAATTAAAATACACAACCTCATTCGAACTTAATATTGTATTAATGCAGTTAATTAGTTGAATTAATTATTTTTAATATAATGTTGGATAAATTATTAGAATTATTTAAGGATATTCAATAACATCAAACAACATAATAAGTACAAATGTGATTTAAAAGTTTAAAAATATCAAAAATTATAAAAAAAATTAAAATAATAAATCAGTCAAAAATTAAATAGTTTGACTTTATATTATTGCAAACTATATAATTTATAAATACATTACATGAAATTGATCAGCAACATATGTTTTGATTTCAAATTATTTTTTTCAAAAATTGAAATAGGTTCATCATAAATAGATGAGATTTACAAATTTCATAATTTTGAAACAAATGAGTATTATATGTTTATACTAAATACTTTTAGTTTACTAATTATAATTGCGCATGAAATTTGTAAATCTCATCTATTTAGTCCAATGCCTACGTGAATGAAACTTTTTTTTCGTAACAATTAAGAAATTAACATGGAAATTAATCTTGTACTTCTCATTTTAATTCATACTATGTAAAAACATTTTAATTCATGCTATGTGGAACCTTCTTTACCAAATATGACCTTCATGTTATAAATAGGGATGGTAATAAGGCAGATCAAATTTAACTTAAATTCACTCCACTTGAGGGTGGGGGTTTAAAATTATAAATGCGTCTGAGAAGGATTTAAATTTTTTATTTTCAAACCCATCTCGCCTCAAACCCATTCTGTTTAAATTTTTAATGTTAATATATATATTTATTTATATGATGATATTTTTATAAAAATAATATTTTTAAAATAAAAATTCAGATCTAATGAGTCCAACCCATCAAATCCGAGTTTGGGTCTTGATCCTTAAATACCTTGGTGGACTAGATTTTGAATTTTGAGAAACCGGCTTCAAATTTGACCGTTTGCCATCTCTATTTATAAATCTAATAGATAATACCACCGAGTCATGTCCATTCCACCATAACACATTTGAAGTAGAACTCTTTTTTCCTGAAAATAATAATATAATAAAAACATATTAAGAAAATAAGTACATTTAATGTAAAAACCAAAATAATAATTTAAACACAAATGATTGGGAATTAACTATAAAAACACACTAACAACTTATCAATATGTGCACTTCATTGTCATCGGGCAATCTCTTTCATCGGATCTTGTCAAATAATTAATTTAATTATCTTAGAACTCGTTTAAATAATTAATGAAATTTCTTTAGGCCATTCTGTCTGTCAAGTAAATATTTACAAGTGGACATGGCAAATCCATTATCATTCTTCACCTGTCAAACATTTAGGCATCATAAACGTGGAGTATATGTTGATGATATTCTGCTAGCAAGTGAATATAGGTTGTTCAATGAGATCAAGAGATTTCTTTCAAATAATTTTAAAATGAAAGGTCTTGTCGTATTCAAATTTATCAAGATCGTTCTTGTGGTATATTTATTTTATTACAGAAGGTATATATCGATAAATTACTTATTAAATTTTAATGCTCACATTTTGGAGATCAGATCATTAAAATCTCATTGGGTATTTTGATATTGACATAAAATTTTGTGTTATTAAGAAGAGAGTTCAGTGTGTTCAGTATATATCTATTGAACATATCAATACAAACTCAATCCATTAAAAGGGTGTACCTGTTAGAAAAGAAAATTCGATGCCCCAATTGAATTGGATATATTATACTCTTTTGTTTTTATAAATATAATGTTATTAGAAATTATATTAATAAAAATGCATTTTATTTATCTTATTATGTCTTGCATCTTTTATTTCTGTATATTAGATAAAATCCTTAAACCAAATTTTACTACGGGGTATGGTCGCACATATGATGACGATCAAGGAACATGCCTCTAAAACTTTGACCTTAAATAAGTTTCGAGTCAAGAGTTTTTTTAGATAGGATATCAAATAGCTCAGTAAGACTCGCACATATGATGCATGCTTGTGAGACAAGGATGTCACATTCCATTAGCATTAGAATAGAGATGTAAGTGCATGTATGTGGATGCTTGTTAGGGAACAAGTACACTGAACATGGCTCGCAAGAAATTTTTAGTTGGAGACTTTGTCGGTCGAAACAAGAATTTTTGTATTGCGATAGTACACGACTAGTCCTCAAACTTGAGACACAATGGTAGCACTTTGATATATCTTTTGATTGCTTGATATCACAAATGGGGTATGTTGTGTGTTGCACTGATATGGATGGATATTTGTCAGTGGCCAACACAAAATTCGACACTTGTCTTTTTAAAATAAGAGAATCTCCTGTGTTTTCATAGTTTGTGATTCAAAAACCTTGACCAAAGCAAGATAAATTGTGATTCATCAAAAATCATTGGAACTTGAAATGGGATCACAGTTACTGAACCATTTAGGGTTTCAACTTGTAATCCATGCCCTATATTTAATCGAGAGATTAGTTGTCGAAAGGACCGTACGTATATGGTAATCGCAATTGAAATAGATTTACTCGTTATTTCACCTAAAACTAATTTGTCATGATTACTTGGTAGTTGTTTTCACGGAAAGTGAGGTTATTGGAATTAAGGAATTGATTTCAAGCGGATTAATTAATTGAAATAATTGTTATTCATAAGTTACAAATGTTACAAACCTACTACTAGCTTAGTAATGAACCTAATAAGGTCGCACATCTTTATAGAAAGTAATATTTCTAATTTTAAAATTTATCCAATAGTTGGAAATTAATTAATTAATACAGGGTTCTATTTAATTGTTAATTAATTAGATTATTTAATTGGACTTAATTTGATTAGCAAACTCAATTGAAGTAAATTAAATTAATCAATTGGATTGATTAAATTGGGATTGAATCAATTGGATTGATTTGGAATTTTTTAGTCCAAGCCCAAAATTAATGTGGATCGCTCAAGAAGCCCACTAAAATATAAAAAGAATAAATTAAATAAATATAATTTTTTTAATTAACATATTTATAGATAAATAAATATAGTGACCGATTTTATGGGATAAAATCGGCCCCCATAAAATCGGCCACTAAAATTTAATTTATATATAAATATAATTATAGTGTATATATATGATATATATCTATTTTGATATTATTTGAATAGTTCAAATTAATATCAATAATGTATGTAGACAATTTTGATGATTAATGTAGCCTCAAATTAGTCCACATACAATAGAAGAGAGAAAAGAGAAGAGTTCATGCAAGATTTGGAATCCTTCCAAAATAAGGTTTTAAAGTAGTTAAAAATTAAAAAACTTTCCAACAGTTGGAAAGTAATTAAAATTTTCAGCCCTGTATATATGTGGGATGAAAATTACATAATTAATTTAAAAAATTTAAGCAAAAATTATTTTGTTTAAATCTTCTAATTTTCTCTACAAGAAAAGAAAGAAAAAGAAAAATATTTTCTTGTAATCTTGATTTTCTTGTTATTTAAAGAAAATCAGTTTCTTATTATTCTTTTCATATTATTGTTTCAAAAACTTAAAGAATCAATCTTTATTTTTCTTGAAAATTTACTCTGATTTTAGATTAGAAAATAATTAGAAGTATACTAGCGAATCTTTTTGATTGGTGTTGCTCTTCCATACTGTGAACCTGATAGAGGGGAGACACTTGGATTTATGCGAGTTCTGATAGTTTAGGATAAACAATTGATTGTTTCATTCCCTACAACAATCGGAGTGCACGAAAAGTATAATTCAATTTTATATTTATTTATATATTCACTTAAATAAGTGTGATCGTTAAAATCACTTTCGAATCAAATGGGTTAAATTTATATTTGATAAAATTTTAATTTTTCGCTATATATACACCTGTGATTATAGCAAACCCAATAGTACCACCAAAGGTATTTTATGAGCATTTAGCTTGTATGAGTATCGTTCATCTTGTAGATATGCTTGTATAGTGGAAGTTCGTTAGTTAATGTTCATCATCTGCATCTTATCCTCATCAGACTTTTTGTTTATTAAAAACTTTCAAATACAGTTATGTTATTTCAATTGCATTAGTCTATAAAGTTTGAAAGGATAAGGAATTCATTCCGGTTATAAAGTAGTATAAGTTGGAAATAGGCATGTTAAGGGATCACATTACTTGTAATTCCCATGCTAATACATCCATGTCGTCAATTTTGAGACGGTAACAATTGATGGGTCTAGTTATGAAAGGTGTGATGCTTTGATCCAATATTGATATCGTGGATGCACGAGGTTGTTTTAAAGATGATACTTAGTTACGACAATAAAGAGTGAACTCATAATACTTACAAATATACAATTCTTTGGTAACATATATAACCCAAGTTGAAGATTGTTGGGATTTCTTTAATAGGCCAATATATTAACTTATTGTATGTTGTGTACTGTTTGAATAATTGAGTATTGTCGTTGAACCCATTACAAAAGTGATCAATTAATTAAATAAAGTATTGGATCTAGGACACATCTTAATAAATATTGGAATGAGCCTTAATATATAAAAATCATATTATTTTATTTTATTTATGAGGATAACAATAATAAAATAACATGCAATAATAAAATAAAATGCAATACAATAATTAGGTTGAGGTTTTCAGTATATATGCTGTTGTTTTCTCATGTCATAGTGTGCAAACTACACAACTGACTTGTTTAGATCTGAAAGGCTAAAACTTGATCCAAGTATGTTTCTGATTTAAATTCAGTTTTCTTGAATGACTTAAAATGATAATTCTGTCTCCTTAAAGTTCATAACCATATATGTATGTTTAATACCAACATTCTATAGTACGTTAACCAATATCTTCACATAGAATCTGCAAGCACATTAAGCAGCAGTAGCAGCACCAAAGATTAAATCTTTATGGAAGTCGTGGAGGGTGACCCCGCTGCCAATGTAACTCGGCACCTGATCACTGGTGGTGGTGTTTTGATTGTTGGCCATTGCAAAAGTTAAAATAAAGAGCATTTTTGTGGGAGTAGGTAAACGGGATGGGGTTTGATAACTGCCGAGAGGGTTGGCAGCAATGGAGATCATGCGCCAGTCCAGGAAGATTTATGATTGAGTTACAGAAGATTGTAATTCAAAGGCACATGCAAGAATTTTCCTATTAGATGCTGGGACACTTATTAATTTGTACTTTTCAGAGTACCATATAATTGATAAGTTTTAGCCGATTCAAAGGCGGTTTACCTTACACTACACTAATTTATCGTTAACCTACTAGGTTTTATGCCGAATTATATTATTCAATTACCACTCCAATATTTACATCTTACTGAGTGTAACACATCCAACACCATTGAATTGAGGAGGTGGGTGGTATTTCTGAAAAATTAGATATAACAATTTCAACCGAAAAGTTAATAGAAAAGATATAAGTAATTGAATTTGCACCGTAGGGCTAAGGCAGACATAATAACTTCACGGTTCTTTGATTTTTGTTGTTTAAACTGTGGTTATTTGATTTTTTAGACTAAGTTGAAAAGATTATTAAGCAAAGATAATTATTTAAAATATTATTTATGAAAATATAAATTAGTGGAAAAAAGAGAAAATATATCTATTTATGAACAGAAATATCCATAAGTGAAATATGTATACATCAAAGTTTATTTGTGTCCCAAAAGGTACATTTAAAAAATGACGACCACACATTATTAAGTTGAAATTGATTGATTTAAATATTCTTTAATAAAATTATTCAAAAATAATGTCTTCTGTATCCAAATGGTGAGAACTAAAAGTGAGACATTGGCTGAAATGGTGAAACGGATTTGGAGACAAAGAAGAGCACCTGTTGAGGAGTAAATCCCATGCCCAACTCTAATATAGATGGTTTCTATTGAAAGCAGTGAACCATTACTTGCCCTACCTGCTCAACCACCGGTGATTGATGTTGGAGGATCTGATGGTGCCTAAGTTGGAGAAAATATTACAAATGGCTATTCTAAATAAAAGTAATTATAATTTTTTTTCTCCTTATTTCTTAAATTTTTTCATGTTTCTTTTTCTCTTTATTTTCTTCATTTCCTAATTCACCACCACCCCACCCAATGACAACTGCCACGTGCCCACCCCATCCACAACCAACACTCCTCCCTACCCCGAACTTGGCATCGTTCACCGCACTTCAGTCCCCAACCACCTCGCCCCACCACAACACCTCAACCACGACCCTACCTAATTTGCAACTAACCATCCTTCCTACCCCAACCCATTAACTTAGCACTATCCACCCCACCGTAGCACCCTCCCCCACCCCCGGCACTCCACTATAACCCCACCAACCCTAAATTTTTTTAGCACCACCTCCCTACACAACCCCCACCCATCATTGCACCTCCCACTCCAACCCAAGACTGACTACACCACTGCAACCTATTCCCTACCAAATGGCAGAGCCAGAAAATGAATACCGAGGGGGGCGAGAAATTTTTATTGTTAAAAATAATAAATAAAAATATATTTTTTATTATTTAGGATGGGACAAATTTTTAAATTTTAATAATTTTATATATAAAAATCTATACAAAAAAAAAATAGAATTGAGGGGTGGCAGCGCCCCCTCTCCCCAGCTCCGTCCTTGCCCCTACCCTATCCCCAAACCCCATTGTCTCATCTCCATAAGCCTCAAACCCCATTGTCTCCCTCCTAACCCAACCCCCATCTCTCTCCTTCTCCCAACCCCAACCCCTCCACCCAACTCTCGTCTCCCTAACCACCACTGAACCCCAACCCTGTCTCTCTCCACTCCCAATCCCAAACCACAAAAAAACCAATACATTGTATTTTTTCTTGTTCTTGTTTAACAGGAAAAGAGAAAGAAGAAATGGGAAAGAGGAGAGAAGAAGGTTCAACGGAGACGAAGCTAGTTGTTGCCGACATTAGTGATGGGAAAGAGATTGAGACGGCAAAAATGAAGGGAGAAAACAAAATAGAAAAAAAAAAAGGAAAACTTGTTAAAATGACAATGGGCATTACAAAGTGAAATAAAGATATTTAGAACATTTGATCCTACGTGGGGAGTACAAACAATTTTTTATTTATTTTTGTATAAGTGGGAAGTGAACCAAAAATTTTAATGGGTGAGAACGAATTCATAAATTCAAAGTCGGGTTAGGGATATCTAATTTACCATATATATATTTGCAGATGTTGCTTATCCAAAATATGATCCTCAATTTCTTTAATGAATTCCATGATGAAGTTTAAAAGCGAAAGTGGCGTGGATTATCGGCATTGAGTAGCTAATACTCTACTGTTCATGTGATGAAAATTGATGCCACTTTTGGTTTCCACATGAAAGATAATGAGTATGTTTCTGTACAACTCCATCAAATCTTCGTCAATTATTTTATACATGATTTGCTTTTTCACCTCGTCTATTAAAATCTGCTCTTTCCTGTCTTAGTTTATTGTTGATAATGAAAGTTAATTGAGAAGAATAATTCCAAACTCAGAACTTAAACTGCTTGAACTTGGATCATGGATGATCACATGAGATATCAATTTTTAACAAATAGATAATGCTAATGTATGAAGGAATTAGGGGCTGAATTCGTTGTCTTCTCTCTTCCTAAATTTGTACACTTTCTGAATGGCTAAAAGCATCAGGCATTTATATGCATTTGTTAAAAAAAATTGTGAATAAACTTGATTCCAAGGTGTCTTCTCTATTACTACACGGAATAGTCTTATCATCTATACATAACTGTTTATATGCTCAATGTTCTCAAATAGTTTCATCTTTTCTTGAGGAAGATAATCCATTATGTTGTTTAAAATGGAAATATTCTATCCTCACTACAATAAAAAAATATAATTAGTGACAAAGAGTTATGTGTCACTATCAAAGTTTTCATTAATAAATATATTAGGTGATAATAATTATGATTTTACTAGAATCTCACAAGCTTAATTATGATAAAAATTGACATTTAAATTGTCACTAGTGTTAGTAACACATATATAATGACAATTTTTGACAATGAGTGAAAGCACATATGTAGTGACAACAAAGATTGTCAATAATGACATAATATTTTTTTTCTTTTGGTCATTACTCCAATTCTTATCATAATTAGCTTGTAAAAATTAGTATTGTATTAAAATAAAAATTATTATCACTAAAAAATATACAATTAATAATAACTTTGATAATATCATTTAATATTTTTTACTATTTTTTTTTTTTTTTTGTGTTGCGTATGACCGTCAATTTGTTTAGCACGCATAAGGTTGTTTAATCTAGTAATGCATTGAAAATAATGCGTGTGAGCACACACACGATGCCCAGACCCTTCTCATATAAATATCGGACACATTAAATGATAAGTACATTCATCTCTATAGTTATTTTTTTTTTAAATAAGATGATTATTCAATTAATTGTAGATTTAATAAACAACACTCAAGACTTTGTTTCAAACAAAAGCTAGCCAATAATTTATTTCCATTGTACAACCGAGCCATTAGTTCCGAAGTTCCCTTGATGCAAATTACCAACCTGAATATTTGTAGGGGTAACTTTGGCTACGTGCTGAGGATTGTTAGTAATTAAAAAGGCGATGAAACAAATCTCCACCGACTTTAAACACTACCTGCAGGGCTATCAGCTTACTAGGTAATGAAGCCGGATCCTTCATAGTATACAGCAACAAAAGTCATAAACTCTTAAGCAACATTGCTGAGGCACCTTTGCTACCTCTTCTTTATAGGTATAGTTGCATGAGCCCAAGAGCAGGAACTGCACAATCTTCCTTTTGTTATGTTAGTTTTTTGGGTGTTTCTTGCTTGGTTTAGTAAATGAATTGGATAATGATTGTTTCCAAAGTTCTTGGCTGTAAATGTATTGTCTTATTTATTTTAATTCAGATTATGTGATGCTTCCTTAAGGATAAAATCTGGAAAAATGTTGCTATAGCTAAGAGTATAATAAAGTGATGAAAGAGCTAGAAATTCTTGAAAATAAACTTGTTTAAGTCCAAATTTTAATCAAGCCCATATTAGTTCAAGTTTTAGAAGTTTCTAATTTTAGGTAAAGTAGGTAAAATTGGTGAGATTATAAAAAATTATGTGATAATTTAGTTGACAAATATATGGTTGTGATTTTAAGTTGTTTGTTTATTTAGTGGTAGAAATTTGATAGAAACTAGTATAAATAGAGCTTGCATTTGGAGTGTTAAATCATCAAACAAAAGAGAGAAAAACAAGAGTGATTAGAGAAATATTTAAAAAGTTTGTTAAGACTGAAGTTGTATTGAGTGTTTTCTCTTGTAATAATATTTAAGTGATCAATATTTTGAGTGATAAATTTTCAACCAAGTGGCATCAGAGCCACACAAAAAAAAAAAAAGAGTTCGTTGAGATGAATACATTATCGAAGAAAAAAAATTCAGCCAAATCAAAGTTTTTGAACGTCGCTGCACTGCATCAAAAATTTCTAAGCTAACTCACCGAGTTGAATCGAGTCAAACTAAGTCATCTAACCCATTGACGAGTTAAGAAACAGTTGATCAAGCATTGGCCAAGTCAAATGTTGACTTTGACCGTTGACCACTGTTGACCAAGTATTGACCAAGCCCAAAATTTAACCGAAGTTTATCCAAAAAAATTTCAGTGCTCCGGATCCATCCGTATAGTCAAAATTTTAAATTTTACACTCAATTGAGAGTTAACAGCAACTAGCAACTTGGCAGCATTCCAAGTTCCACAATTCAAGTGATAGGACTTTGACAATTGGAGTATCAAAATGAAGGCACTCCTTGGAGCACATGATGTATGAGAAGTCAAGGAAAAAGGGTATGATGAACCTAACGACCAATTAATACTATCCGCCACACAAAATAATAATTTGAAATACTTAAAAGAGAGAGACAAGAAGGCTCTCTTCCTCATCTACCAAACTTTATATAATGATAGCTTTGAGAAAATCTCAAGTGCTACCTCCGCCAAGCAAGCGTGGGATAGGCTCCAAGTCTTTTACAAAGGAGAAGAAAAGGTTAAGAATGTACAACTTCAAACTTTAAGAAGAGAGTTTGATTCATTGCGTATGAAAGAAAGTGAGCTTGTTTCTGATTACTTTTCTAGAGTTTTAACCATTTTCAATCAACTAAAGAGAAATGGTGAAAAATTAGAAGATGTAACTATCATGGAGAAAATTCTTTGATCTTTAGATGCAAAGTTTTATAGTATCACAACAATTATCGAGGAAACTAAAGATCTAGAAATAATGACGATTGAGCAACTCTTGGGTTCGCTGCAAGTTCAAAAAAAAAAAAGTGTCATTGATCAACTACTTAAAACAGAAGTCTAACCAACTAATAATGAAGAAAGATTCAACAATAATAGAAGCCAACATGGAAGAGTTCATGGACAAGGACGAGGTCATAGTCGTGGACGAGGTTGGAATTTCAACAATAACTCCAACAATAACTATGAGAAAGGCGAAAGCTCTACGAGGGGTTGTGGCAGAGGCAATTCAAACTCGATGTATGACAAATCTCAAGTTCGATGTTATAATTGTCAGAAGTTTGGGCATTATGCTAGAGATTACAGAAACCCTAATATTAAAGTAAATGAGAGAGCAAATTTTGTGGAAGAAAATAAAGAAGATGGAGGCAATGTTTTATTACTAGTATGCAATGACAATAATGAAGGGCAAGAAAATGCATGGTTCCTCGACACTAGTGCTAGCAATCATATATGTGGGAAACGATCAATGTTCGTGGAACTTGATGAATCAATAAGTGGGAATATCTCTTTCGGTGATGATTCCAAGGTAGCAGTAAAAGGAAGAGGTAAAATTCTTATTCGCTTGAAAGATGAGAGACATCAATTTATTTCAAATGTTTATTATGTACCCAACATGAAAATAAATATTTTGAGTTTTGGACAACTCTTAGAGAAAGGTTATGATATTCACTTAAAAGACAACAACATTTTTATACGAGATAATATGAATAACTTGATTGTGATGGTACCAATATCAAGAAATATAATGTTCCTACTTAAGATTCAAACAGATATGGCTAAATATCTCAAGGCATGCTATAACGATTCATCATGGCTATGGCATCTGAGGTTCGGACATCTCAACTTTGAAGGACTAGATTTATTATCCAAGAAGAAGATGGTGAGAGGTTTGCCTTGCATCAACCACGCTGACCAACTTTGTGAAGGATGTCTACTTGGTAAGCAATTCAGGAGAAGTTTTCCGAAAGAGTTAAACTTTAGAACCCAAAAGCCACTTGAGCTCATACACGCGGATGTTTGCGGTCCTATCAAGCCAAGTTTATTCGGTAAAAGTAATTACTTTCTACTATTCAATGATAATTTTTCAAGAAAAATATGTATTTCTTGAAGCATAAATCAGAAGTTTTTTAAACATTTAAGAAGTTTAAGGCTGTAGTAGAGAAAGAAAGCAATTTTCAGATCAAAGCCATGAGATCTGACCGATGAAGAGAATTTACTCCAAAGGAATTCCAAGAGTTTTGTGAAACAAATAGAATTCGGCGACCACTCATTGTTCCAAGATCTCCCCAACAAAATGGAGTTGCAGAAAGGAAGAACATAACCATTCTCAACATGGCACAAAGCATTCTTAAAAGCAAGAAAATGCCAAAGAAGTTATGGGCAGAAGCTATGGCATGTACGGTGTATTTATTAAATCACTCACCAACAAGAAGTGTATAGGACAAGACTTCTTATAAGCATGGGAAGTTTGTTCCTAGAGCGGTCAAATATATCTTATTAAGGTATTGCGATCACTCAAAATGCTATATGATGTACAGTGAACACCCTAATGGAAGAATAATCGAGATTGAGTCCCGTTATGTGAATTTCGAGTAGGGAAAAAAAGAAAAAAGAAATGAAAATAACAAGTGAAGCATTGTCACTCCTTATTTTTCAAGATTTTATCCTTATTGAAGCCTCACATAGTTTGAATTAAATTAAATAAGACAAGACACTTACATGCAAGAATGTGTGGAAACAACAACCATCCAAATCATTTACTAAACTAAACAAAACATCCAATATTTAAATTAATAGAGGAAGATGGCAGTTATCGCTCAACCGTATAAAACTAGACAGCGTAGGTACCTCGGCATCTCCTAAAAATCTGCATTTCCCTGATTCATAGTTTATTATAGCTATACATTGAGAAAGGGATGGCCTCACTATCTTGTAAATTGGTTGCCCAGATCGTGTTCATGGCCGTTGGGGATGCGTTTCATCGCCTTTTAACTAATAATCCTCAGCACTTAGCCAAAGTTACCCCTGTTAAGCCCCAGGGCATAGCTCAACTGGTGGATCAATCAACATATTACTCGCTTCCAATGGTAGGGTGGGGATTCGAATCCTAATGGAAACCTGCGGCTGAATTTCGGTATGGAGCAATCACTATTCTGCCAATGGGATCCTGCGGCCGAAATTTGGTATGGAACAATCAATTTGGAGGCGGCTCCTTGTGCGCAAAAGTGTACAGTCATGGGGAACTTGTGATCCAGTTGAAACATATCCCATGATTTACCTCTCCAAGGTGTTTGAAGTAAAAAGTTTTGAAGATCTAGGATATAGTATGGCGTAAGTTGAAATACATGGGTTATAAAAGCAAAAAAAAAAAAGTTACCCCTGCTAAAATTCAGGCTTGTCATTTGCATCAGGGAGCCACGAAACAATTGGCTCCGTTGTCCAATGGAAATACACTCCAACGGAATACACCCTTGGTAAGCTTCTAAATTCACTTATGTTTACTAAATTTACATTTCATTAAATGATCATATTAGTTCAAAAGTTTTAAGATATTAGAGAATGATGCTTAATCTTCAATCCCGTTCCATTTTTATAGCTTCCATTTGATCGGACACCAATGCTTTTAAATTCAAACTGATAATTTTTAATGAATTAATTGGGTCATTAGATCATTAATTTTAATGAATTAATTGGGTCATTAGATCATTAATCTAATTGATTGGCTGGGTTTCAAAAAAATATTTAACTCAAATAGCATACTAATTATATATGTATGTGTAATGAGTATATTACATACTATATATCACATAGTATTGATATACGTGTATGTGTTATGAGTATATCACATACTATTGATATATATATATATATATATATACACACGGATATATATATATATATAAAAAAATCACTGAAATAAAAAGGATATATATATATATACACACACACGGATTACTCCTTGTAAATAATTACCTTTGTGATAAAATAAAAAAATCACTGAAATAAATAGGATAATTTATTGGATCTTGTCTGCTACTATCCAATTTTTCATGTCTTTACTAATTTCATTACCTGAAATCTTTATTATTAATCTTTATAAATGCAAATAAGGAGGGAAAAAAAAAAAGGAGGAGAGACACAGACACAGCACATCCTCCTTCCCCACGCCCACCCACACACACACCCTTCCACTTCCACCTCCACCTGAATTGGGGCACAAAAGGCAAAATCATGACCACCACAACCTCTAAGAGACGATTGAGCGCCACCAATTTTCATTCAATCTTCCACTCTCTCTTCTGTCTGTCATGCTTGGTGGTGCTTCATAACTCCATCTTTTCCTCCATTTCTATTTCTTTTTATTAAAAAAAAATGGAAAAAGTGATAGACTTTCAGAATTGGGGCAGTCCGGTTCACGGTTCTGAGAGTTTTGGCCAGTTCAACATAGATTTCATGCAACCAATTTCAAGAGCAAAACCGGACCGGTCTCATGGCCGGTTTACGTTTAACTGGCCGGACCATCCAATCCAGGTCCGATTTGTCGAACACAAAGTTTTTGATGAAAATTAAAAAAGTAAAATATTGTATATTTTTACATTATTATTTTTAAAAGTAATGAGTGAAAGTTAATGGTTTGATATTATTGATGGAAAAAATGAATTTGCTTAAGGAAAGAAAACTTTCTTTTGACTCGTTCAAAAAAGAAAATAAGAGTGATAAATTAGAGATGGACTGGAATATTTAAAATCTCCAACAATCTGTATATACTTATAGCATTATGTGTATGTTAAAAAAGTCGCAGGTATATATATTCTATGAGAAACACTTGAAAAAACTGATAGGGTGAATTATAAAAATTATCTTTAAGGTTTGGGATATTTATAAAATAAAATTCATCTAAATTTGTATTTTAGAAATATTTCACTTGATATTTACTTTTATTTTACTGATGGGTATTTATAAAATAATACAAATTTTAAGGGGTATTTGTAATACTTTGAGTGCGTATTTGTAATTTTAAAAAATAATTGAATTTTTTTGTAATTAGATTAAGTTTGTTTTAGGGATAATTTTTGTAATTCATCAAATTAATATGCCATGTGATCATGATCTATGATCTAACACTACATTAGTTTTGAGTTTTGAGTTTGGATCATCTTAAATGAATTCTTTTAATGGTCAACCATATAAATCTTTAGATGCTGCAAAACAGATAATTCAAGAAACAGACGAGGGGAAGAAGCAAATCGCATATAAGATCATTGAAGAAGATTTGCTGGAGTTGTACAAGAACTTAGTCGTGGAAACCAAAGGTGGCATCGACTTCATCACATGGACAATTGAGCACGAGCTGTTGAATGCTGATAATCCACACCCAATTTCCGTTGTGAGGTTCTCATTGAGCAAATAAAAGAAATCGAGGCTCATATTTTCGGATAAGGGACTGCTGCAAAAACTATGTATGTTGGGATTTCAATTTGATTTGATCCATTGAGTTAGGTTTTCTACCATATGAAATAAAAGGAAAAGTATAAAATAAAATCAGCATCCTTAGGTTTGATGGTGCTACAAATAAGAAATGTATAGTTGTGGATAAGTGAGGCTTTGGTGAAGTTCGTATTTGGGGTTGTGATTTGTGAATGAGAGCTTTTGGAGTGACAACTCTTCTTCTTTCTTGTACACAATTGTTTTTTCGCAAGTGTTTAGTGAGAACTACTTTGTGACAATTTTTTTCTTAGAATAAATAAAATATTGCTTATGTTGCGTTTGGATTAGGATATCGGTGAAAAAAATGTATGAAAAAACTAAATATCATCACATTTTCTTTTTAAACAACATAAATATCAACTCTAAAAAAAATTATATGTAATTGAATATTATGAATAAGTAAATGAATTATATCTAGAAATCAACAGGTACATCTTGTAATTACATTCTTACAAGCTTTTTCTTTTCAAATTTCTTCAAAACCAAATCGCTGAAATTTTTTCATTTTTTCACTAAAATCCAAAACCAAGAATAGTGTAAACATTTTGTTACATGGCTACAACTAAGACATCATAAGCAATGATAAATAAAACCGTTAATATGATGTCAAAAGGAAAGCCAATAGACTTATGTTGCATTTAATCCAACAAACAATCAGTCCAGATATGCATATCACAATTGTGAATTTGTCAACTAGGTCACCCCGGCCTAACACTATAGACAGGCCGGTTCAGCCTGTATTGGGTTGGGCCTGGACTGATGTACATGAATAATATAGTGGCCCAGCCTAAGTAGGAAGGACAATGGGTTGGTGTGGGCTGGTTTGTATAGACCCAAGCCCAGATCGTTAAGATTTTAAGGATTCAAATCATAGTCCGTTCCAAACCAATATATATATATATATATATATAGTTATCAAGTCTTAATATGCTCACCAATTTCTCTCTCATGAAATTTCTTCATTTTTATTCATTCAAGTTTTAAATCTTTTAATTTCAATTTTAATTTTTTTATATTTTTTTAATCTTTTAAAGTGTCGGTATATAATTTTCCTAGACTTTTTTCTATTTACATTTTATTTTTATTTTTTCATGATATACGAATGAGTCGATTTCTCCTTTCAAAGATTACTTATATGATGATGCATTAAAACAAACAAACAAACAAAATATTAAACACTTTATTTCACTCAAAACATAATCATTTGTTAAAAAAATATATATAATTATATTCCTTTCAATTATTTTATTTGGTGTAAAATTTTAACATTATTTTTGATGTGGAGTAATACACATGTAATCAAATATTTTTTGTTTTTAAAATTTTAGAGCAAACTAATTTAAAAATTACAAAACCATCCCAAACAGTTCAAAATCGCACCCTCAATTTTAATTTACAAAATAATAATTTTAATTTAATTTTTGACAAAATCTACATAACAATTTGCTTTAAAATTAGTAAAAGAAAACAAAACCGCATCCTAATCCCAAAAAAAATGTTATATGCATTGGTTTCAGATATTTGGAAATATAGTGTAAAAAATCATTGTTAGCTCGAATATGTCTTGTAAATCATCAATGCTCACCTTTTTGGATTCCTCATAGTTGTGACACTATTTGGGTTTTCTAATTCTATTCTTATTCCAGTATAATAAAGTAGAGGCTAAATGACTTCTCCTGTTTAATTAATTGGGATAATTATACATACGTATTTCATTAGTATAATAGAGGGAAAGAAACAAGAAGAGCTAATTCACCTATTATGTCTTTAAAATACACCTTCACAGCAACCTCTTCCTCCTTAAGTGTGATGAATTTTCTTTTTCATTTTTTTTTTCTTTCCCCTCAATCTGTCATTGAAAAATCAAGCACTTATTAAGTTATTAGAATGGATATTATTTTAAAGAAAAACATTCGAATACATTAATAAATCACAATATTAATGACCATCTAAATATTAAGACTAACCAAAGATCAAATTCACTAATAAAATTAATGCCTTATTAGATCATTATCCACAATTTTGATAAGTCTTTATAATATTGCACTCACAAGTAATTGTTGAATTATTAATGTCATTTCATTAATTTTAATCTTTAAAAGATGAAATTAGCCCACTGAGTTAGTTTAAAATTTGTATTATTTTAATTTTTCTACGAAAAATTGTAACGACTCTCTAAAAACAACCCACTTTGCCACTTTTCTTATCATATAGTAAAAATTAATATAAAACATATATTTTTCCAATTAGTTTAATCACAGAACATCCCAGATCAATCAGAAGTTGCTGCGTTTCCTTGTCAGCTATAGTCTAGCTTAAAAATGGTCTATAGATCGCCATAGAAGTAGAGCTATTAAGAAAAGTTTTTGCTCGAGTATTCTTGTATTCGTAGGGCTCCCAAGCACTTTCTGCAGTTAATCTATTTCCTTACAAGTTTTATCTCAATATTTGTTTGACCTTTGTTCTTAATTTCATTTTTTTCCTTACGGAACTTGGATATCTCATAAAGATGCAAAACTAATTCTTTGTGGTATCTGTCGTCCAATTTCAACAAAGTTCATTTTAATTGCTTAATGTTGTTTAGAATATTGTAATATCAATTTGATAGAGTAATGTTGTTAACAGTGTTGTAACATCGTTGAAACATATGGTGAAAATAAAATTAAGACACACGAATTTTTAATATACTTCGAATACAAAAGTATCATATTGCACGAAGCGATGCATACAGAAAGAACAGATAATTAATTAACAACAATTTACTTAATACAATATATGAATTTAAAGCAATTTAAAGACTCTTTCTTCACAAATGAAATTATTCTTTGTATTCTACTAACTAATAGTTCCTACGAGATTCTTTCGACTTTATCAGCAGTGCAGAACTCCCCTCAACTCTGAACTACTTCATATGGCTGATGCAGTCTTTTCCTGAAAACCTTCACATCCTTCTTCCAAATAATGCATGTGAGTTGACTCGTTTCAATTTTGAATTGCTTGTGGCACAACACTATTCATCCAAACAGAGACATGCTTATATGCAATATGTTTAATTCTAACCAGAATCCCTTCAAATCGGGTGTTGACAGCTGCAAAATAAAAATAGATCATTATCTTGATTTATTGTATTCAAGCATATCTCCATATTCAACATGTTTATTTCTAATTTGACGTCGCAACATACTTAAAATAAGTATCTTAAATATCCTTAAATTATAAAAATCGACATAAATTAAATATAATTAATTTTCACAGTAATGTCAGGGTTGCGACACTTGTCTATTGTAAAATTTTACAATTCCATAAATGTCAATACTTAGACATTACGACTTTGGATATTGGTAGTTTTCAATAATTAAGTTTAATCTCAAACATTTACAAAAAAAGATACCTCTGCCCAAAGAAAGAGGAAAGGATTTTTAGTTATTCATGTTGGATTGGGCGAGAGGTGGGGGCTCGGTAATAAGGAAAGTCACAACCAATCACTCACGTCAAAACTCCTGTCTCTCAATGGCATGCCCATTTAACTCGCCCATCGTCCAAAATTTTGACTCACTCAATCTTGTCACAAAATCTGCAGTTGCCTTCCTTTAATACTTTGGCTTCAAGTTTGTCTAACTTTTCCTGCAATTCATGTCATTGTAATAAGGCACATAAATTGTCATTTTCTAAGTCTTCCTTACTAGCTCGACTCTATTAGAACTAGTTTCCGGTGATGTTTGGACCTCCCCTATTTATTTTCTTGATGGTTATAAATACTATGTTATTTTTGTGGATTATTTTACTTCATATATTTGGTTTTATCCACTTAAGAGAAATCAGATATGTATGATGTCTTTCTCCATTTTAAATCAATTGTTGATTTTTTTTTTTATTTTTTTTTGGAAAAACATTATCACATTTTATACTGGGAAGGGGGGGAATAAATTGCACTCAAATACTTCTCTCTACTAATAGCATTTCTCATCACACTACACCTCCACATACACCCGAGCATAATGGTTTCTCTGCAAGACATCACCTGACACATTGCAGAAACCGATCTCACATTACTTCATCATGCATCTGTTTAGCTCATTTTTTGGACTCATACCTTTGAAACTGCAGTCAATCTCATCAATTGCATGCCAAAGGTCGACTTCCTCCTTTGAAAAATTTTACAGTTATTCTCCTAATCTTACAAAGTTATGGGTTTTTGGGTGCTTATGTTATTCATGGCTTCGACCTTACAATGCTAATAAAGTTGAGTCAAAGTCCACACCATACATTTTCTTAGGATATTCTTTAACTCAAAGTGCCTACAAGTGTTATGACTCTCACTCTCAAAGAATTTACATTTCTAGGCATTTTACGTTTATTGAAGACAATTTTTCATTTTTTTCATAAGGACTCCACTCTTCCTCGTTCAAATTCTATTATTGTTCCGACTTGGTTTCCCTATCAACCTCAACTCTCTGCTTCATCAGATCTTTCCAAACTTTCATCAATCAATACCAAAAATATCACCAAAGAGCCTCTCACACAAGAAAATCACATGTGTCCTTCCTTCCCTTTTCCACCGCCGAATTCATCACTTTCCAGTATTACCTCCCTTGCCAACTCTATCACTTCCCTTCATGGACAATCACTTCCCCTCATGGATAATCACAGGCATTTAATAGAGATCATGCTCAAATCTCAGTTTCGTCACTCGCCACGATGCCAAATAAAGTCCCTTGCTGCATGGTCATTTTCAAGAGGATGTTTTAATGAGCCAATCCTTGGGTTTCGTTGATTCCAATCATCCTTCCAATGTTTGTCGTCTCAAAAGGCACTCTATGGTCTTAGACAAGCCAAGAGCATGGTACCATGAATTAATATAGTTTTTTCAAGCGAATAGGTTTGTAAAGTCTCGCTCTAACGCATCATTGTTTATTTCAAGCAGGTGCATTTCACAATTTTTCTGTTAGTGCATGTAGACTACATAATTCTTACTGGCAATGATTCCAGCATTATTGAAAAGATTGTACATCAACTAGACACTAAATTCTCTATCAAGTATCTAGGGAGCCTATAATATTTTCTTGGAATAGAAGTGATTCCTACCACCATTAGCCTCTCTCAACATAAATACATTCAAGACATCCTTGTCTAAGCAAAAATGCTAAACTCTAATGATATTTCCATACTGATGTCGCCAAGCAACGTGCCTATGTTGCTTGACAGCACGTCTCTCAGTAATGCAACTGAGTATAGGTCTATTGTTGGTTCTTTGCAATATCTTTCCCTCACACAATCAGATATTGCATATACCGTCAACAAACTCTCTCAATTTGTGTACTGTCCTACTACTGGCCACTGGTCTGTTTCCAAACGTCTCTTGTGATATCTACCTAGTACAATCACGCATGGACCCTTTCTATGCAAAAACTGACCTCTATCTCTTCATGCATAGTTCGATGCTAACTAGGTAGGCAATCTCGATGATCGAACTTCCACCCGTGCTTATGTTGTTTTTTTGGCTCTAAACGATATCTCATGGAGCTCCACAAAGCAGAGGTCTATGGCTAGATTCTCTACTGAGGCCGAATATCGCATTGTTGCTTCCACTGCTGCCGAACTTGCTTGGATTCAATCTATTTTGCAAGAACATGGTGTTCCCACTACGATTTATTGTGATAATGTCGGCACCACCTAACTCTGTGCTAATCCCATTTTCCACTGCCGTATGAAATATATTGCTATTGATTTTTACTTCATCCATGACAAAGTTCAAAACGGACAATTTCGAGTTATATACATCTCTTCTACAGATCAACTTGTTGATGCTTTAGTCAAGCCTTTGTTTCGTCAACGATTACATAATTTACGTCTCAAGATCGGCGTTCTCTCTAGAACTCTATCTTGCAGGGGCATAATAAGGAAAGTTACAACCAATCACTCATGTGAATCATGGAATGTAAAATTTTAATTGTTCAAATTATTGTCAGAATCCTTTGTATTTAGAAAACTCCCTATGCTAGTGCTAGGTGATATATTCTTTCCTTTGGTGTAATACTATTGTAATCAATAAAGATAAGTCGCGACATTCACACATATTTTGTATCTCTTATCAACTCTTCACTCGATTATGGCGGCATGGAAGTAAATTGAGGCGAATCAAATTTGACCGCACCTAAGCTAATTACATTGTAAATAAATTATAGTTCACTGCACCTAAACTAACTACATAAAAAACGAATTATATTCTCCATATGAAGGAGAGTACCTACCATAAAATAAGTCATATTGCATGTGGTCGAACCGGATTTGCACAAAAAATTTCTTAGCATTACAATGTCACGTGTCGTTTACTATTGCCCTCAACCCTAATCAAATAATAATGATACCAAAAGAGGAAGGAGAAAAAAAAAATAAATAAATAAGGCTGCCAGTAGATTGCCCCTGAGTGTAGTAATTTGGCAAATTCAATGACTGGAGAAAGAATGAAAACGAAACGAATAGTAAGTGAAGCATTGTCACTCCTTGTCTCATAAATAATAGGATCTCTCTTTCTATAATAACATTTTTCAAGATTATATTCTTACTGAAGCCTCACATAATTCGAATTAAAATAAATAAGACTAAGACATTTACATGCAAGAACGTGTGGAAACAATAACTATCCAAATCATTTACTAAACTAAACAAGAAACACCCAAAAATTAAATTAATAGAGGAAGATAGCAGTTGTTGCTCTATAGCTCAACCATATAAAAGACTAGACCAGCACAGGTATCTCAGCATCTCCTAAAAATCTGCATTTTCCTGATTCATAGTTTATTATAGCTATATATTGAGAAGTTATGGCCTCACTAGCTTGCAAGTTGGTTGCCCAGGTCGCGTTCAAGGCCGGTGGGGATGTGTTTCATCGCCTTTTCACTAACAATCCTCAGCACTTAGCCAGCCAAAGTTACGACTGCTAAAATTCAGACTTTGTGATTTGCATCAAGGAAGCTATGGAACGAATGGCTCCGTTGTCCAATGGAAATACACCCTTGGTAAGCTTATAAAAAATCGGTTTGAATCGATGTCGTGAGTAATGATTATTAAATCGATATTTTCTTGAATGATCTCAAAGTTTAAGATATTAGAGTCTGTTATCTATTTCTCACTCCCGTCTCATTGTTATTGCTTTCATTTGATCAAACACAGAGTTTTAAGCGAGAATTAAAAAAAGTAAAACTTTTGTGCCTCATAAGTAGTGAGTGCGAGATACTAGCTTCATATCATTATTATAAATGAGATGCTGTGTTATGAAAAAAAAAATTCCATTAAAAAAATGAAGTTTTATTTTGGAACGTTCAAATAAGAAAATAGAAGTAAAAAGCTTCTTATTTCATTTCTTCGTGATCAACCATATATATATCTTTAGATGGGAAAGAGCAGACTGCAAAACAAGTCATTGAAGATATAGACGAGGAGAAGAAGCAAATCGCATATAAATTTATTGAAGGAGATTTGTTGGAGTTGTACAAGAACTTTGTAGTAAAGTTTCACATAGAAACCAAAGGTGGCATCGACTTCATCACATGGACCATAGAGTATGAGCTGCTCAATGCTGATAACCCGCACCCAATTTCCGTTCTGAAGTTTCTCATTGAATTCACTAAAGAAATCGAGGCTCATATTTTTGGATAAGGGACGGCTGCGAAAAACAAATGTTGGGACTTCAATTCTATTCATGGAGTTAGGCTTCATAATTTGTCATTGTCTACCATGTAAAATAAATGGAAAAATATAAAATAAAATCAGCATCCTATGGTTTGATGTTGCTACAAATAATAAATATGTACTGTGGATAAGTGAGGCTTTGGTGAAGTTTGTAATTGATAGCTTTTGGAGTGACAGCTCTTCTTCTTTCTTGTACTTGTTTTTTCACAAGTGTCGAGTGTAAACTATTTTCCGCCAAATTTTCTTTTGAAATAAATAAAATAGTTCTTATGCTGCGTCTGAGTTAGAATTTCGGTGAAAAAAATAATATGAAAATCTAAATATCGCCACATTTTCTTTTTAAACAACACAAGTATCAAAATTTCAAAATGTTTTAAATGTAATTGAATATTATGTATAAGTGAATGAAATATATCAATCTTTACATCTTGTAATTACATGCCCGCAAACATTTTCTTTGCATTTTTCCTTCAGAATCATATTGATTGAAAAAAATTCTTTAATCTTTTTTTCACTAAAATCCAAAGCCAAGCCTAAACATTTTGTTATGTGCTGTTTCTATAGCTACAATTAAGACATTACAAGCATGATAAATTAAACCACTAAAACTATGTCAAATGGAAAGCCAAAAGACTTATGTTGCACATTTTATTGATTAATTTGGGCATTTTATTGATTAATGTATCTTACTAACGCCATTTAATTATGAACCATCTGTCGATATATGCACATAATCAGGCCGGTTCGGCCTGTACCATACTGGGCCTGGGCTAATCAACATGAATAATATAGTGTCCCAGACCAGGCCCATCGCCAGTGCTACTGGCTTGATCCTTCACCAGGCCAAGCCTCTCCGGCTGGGCTTTTTAACATAAAAATACTATATGTATTGGTTTCAGTTATTAGTAAACATAGTGTAAAACTTCATTGTTAGCTTGAATAAATCATCCATAATCACCTTTTTGGATTCCTCATAATTGTGACACTAATTGGTTTTGCTAATTCCATTGTCATTCAAGTATATTAAAGTAGAGGCTAAATTACTTTTCTTGTTTAATTAATTGGGAGAGAGTCAATTTCATGCAGTCATTACATTATAAATTATATACCTATTTCACAAGTATAATAGAGGGAGAGAAACAATCTATCATTATAAATTACATACCTATTTAAATGTGATGAATTTTCTTTTTCATTTTTTACTTACCCTCAATCTGTCATTTGAAAATTCGAGCACTTATTAAGTTATTAGAAGCGATTTTTTTTTTTAAACGAAACAATCGAATACATCAATAAATCAAGATATTGATGACTATCTAAGTATTAAGAGTAACTATAGATAAGATAGATCAGTCTTTGCTACTAAGAATGAGACTTAAAATGGCAGAAGTTAACAAAAATTTGATTGAAGACATGAAAGAGAAGTGGCAGTGCTTGATGGTGCTTGAGATTACTGTTCCTTAAAAGCTAGTCCATGTTTCATGGGCCTTTTTTGGTCTTACCTTCGGCAAATTTTTCCTAGCAGCTTTTCAAGCGGAAAAATTGAACCAATCCTGATTATTTCAAAAAATTGGGGAATTAAGGTCAAATGATTTATTTATTTATGTATTTTTTTTGTCTTGTTTTTATTTATTTATTTTAACTGGAGGTCTAGTCTAACGTTTTTCCTCCATGAGGACTCTTTATCTTATCTTATTTTAATAAATGTTTACGTGATAGCGGTCCTAGTGGACCTTTCCTTTGTTTTTTAGTACAATTATAATTATTTAATAAAATTATATAAGATCAACGATCTATATATGAAAAAGACGTTAAAAAATGTGTATTTTTTTATACTACGGAATCAAATTATTTATTTTTTTAATTAACTTATCATATTAGTTAATAGTAATTTTGATGTTGCCAATCTTTATAATGAAAAAAATGAAATTATTATTATTGTAATTGGGGAAATGATCAAATTAATTGGTTAGTAAGTATCGAGAAAGCATTCATTTTAGGACAAATGTAGTATTACTTTTTTATCACTATTTTCATATTTTTTATTCAAAATAATTGTATAATATGCAAGGCTTAGAGTGTTTATAATTCCATAAAATGATAGAACTAAATGGAATAAATTTCAGTACATAGTAAAACCAAACTTAAAATTTCCTTTGGTATTCAGTTTTTCATTTTTACAAAATTTTGGTATTTGGTTCGAATTTGGTTATTACTTTCACTTGCCGGATTATTTTGTTGTATATTTTTATATTTAGTTCTTATATACATATATACGTTTATTATTGAATTTAGGTACTATTTGCTATTTCCTAGTCACCAAAACTATAAAAAGAGAGAATAAAAAATCCAGGTATGATTCTATTATTTAATTTTTTATACTATAAAATATTTTTACATTTTAAAATTTAGTTAATCCAATTATCAAATCAAAAATTAAAAAAAAAAGTTTTAATTAATAATCCAATCAAATTGACTAATTCGTAAAGTGGATTCTTTATTCAAAATTTCAATTCCATTCCGTTTGATTTTACAAATAAACACACATCAGCAAAGCTACATTCGAAAATCAATACCTCTTTCATAGTTAAAACTCTTATCATATGAATGAAAGCAAAGAAATTAAAATAAAAAATAAAAAATAGGAGCAACACCAATACACACAGTAAACTTTTGATAGATGAATATTTGAAAAATTAATAACCTCGCTTAAATACTAAACACTTCTTGTCCTGACTTGGGTCAATATAATAAATTAATAATCTCACTAAATGTATAAGATAATAATTTATTTTCAAATCCTTTAGGACCCAACAAAAATAAAAATTAAATATTAATTATAAAAATACATAATTTATAACATTAAAGACAACTTCTATTTTCTCAATTCAATTCTTTTTCAAAATATGCATCTAAAGTTTTTTATTTTTTTTTCATACCTAAAATGAATTCAACCTCGTCTTTGCAAAGCATGCACTGCATCTGTTATAATTTTTCATATTGTAGAAAATAATTATTTAAGGTTAATACTATTTGAGATGTCTCTTTTGGAAAAATATTTGGTAAAACATAGTTATTGTCTATATCATGATTATCATCAATAGGAGAATCCATTATCCTTTGAATAATATTTTCATCAGCAAGTGATTTCATCACTGCATCATTTTCATTGGAATAATTCAGAATGTGTTAAACATCCATTGCATTTCTATATCGTGGACTAGAAATAGCTTCATTTAATCTACGAATGCCTTCATTTTCACCAGCTTGTTATTTTGTAGCCACACCTTCGTCTAATCAATTTTGCAATGTTAGTTATCATCATATCAATGTTCCAAGCCGCATTAATAAAATTATTAGCATTCAATATGCTAATTTTCCCATAATTTTCTACTCCTGTCTCATAGTCCTCTAAGATGCTAGAATAAAAAAAATGTCAATAATGAATTTTTAATGTTCGAATAATCCCAATATTACATGGTTGAAATTTTTATTTTGCATTAGGAAGCAAGAAAAATAGTTCAACTTTTTTCAAGCCTTCAATAAACTTTGGATGGGTTGGGCAATTGCCCACTAAAAGGAGAGCTTTTCTACTATTAATGCTCTTATCCAACTAACAAACAAACTCTTGAAAAAGTAATCCAATCATCCATGTTGTCTTGTTTGCCTGATAAAATTAAGATTGTTCATATTCACATTATTGAAACATCTAGACCAGCGTACTTACCAATAATCTAAAGTGGTACTTTGTCTAAAATATCGTCATTGCAACAAACAAAAATATTAATTCTTTCCTTATCCTTTTTCCGTCCTTCCGATTGCTTTGCAACAAGTGAATGAACTGCTTCCAAATAACAAAATAAATCTATTTCATCCATATTGTAGATATCATTCCAATAAAATTTGTGTAGTTTAGCTTGTATACTTGCTAAAACAGCTTCAATATTCTCTGTGACAATTGAACTACTTTCACCAAATCTTCGATAAAACTTAATTCCATGTCATGCCTTGAATAATTCTAGCCGATCACATGAGAAAATAAATTCTGGATTATTGACGTCACACATTTTCTGCAAAAACTCTTTTACTTTGGTTTGTATTATTTCTCCAGTCATATTCACTTTCTTGATATTGTAGAAGCTACTCGTACAATAATTTTTCTAATATTTTGTTGATTTTCTCTCTTAACATTGCTATTCTTAATCTCATTTGACAAATATTCTATTAAATTTTAAGAATATTTGATATTATTGATTGGGTAAATTAGAGCTGAAACTTTTGTAAGAGCCATTGTTGCAAATATTTTAAACATGAAGAGGGATGCTCATTTATATACTCATACAATGCTCTCCTTATCTCACCGGTCTGTGTACTTTTTTTACTCCCTTCAAGTGAGAAGCCATAAAGAAAAAATATGAAAACTTTAATGATTTGGAGTTTACAAAAAAAATAATCTAAGTAAGCATTAATTTTTCATTTATTTTGTCCATGTAGATGCCATAAGCAACTTTCCCTTCAATTCTCAAAAATCCCCAAATTTCAGTCCATGTAAGCAACTTCCGATCAATCTTGTGTCCATGTCAGCAATCACGGGTTAAAATTGAATTTTTCGATAAAAATCGAACTAAATGTTTCAATTTTAGAAATTTGGTATACTAAAATCAAATCTTACCAACTTAAAGAACCAAATGTTTATCTAGCCAAAATTAAAGGACGAATTTTGTTTTTTACCTCAAATGAGAAGAAGTAAGAATGAAACTTCCGTTTTCTAGTTCTTTTTATACTATTTGTGGGAAATTTCCATTGCTGTAATAGAATATATACTACACTACCTCTACTATGATGCTCATATGCTATTTACACCCTCTACTCACCTTTGAAATTGAGTCGCATTTGGGGGCTTATAGATAGAGTCATCCCATACAATATTTTTTTCTTAGCTACTGTTTTATCCACTCCTCTAAATTCCATCCACCTGCTTCCTTCTTTATGTGTTTATTGGGATGGTCCAAATAGTATAAATAAATAATTTTTATATTATTTGCTATTTTTTAGCTACCAAAATTATAAAAGATGCAAGTATGGTTTTGTTATTAATTATTATACTATAAAATATTTTCATTCAAATTTAATTAATTGAATTATCAAATCAAAAAATAAAAAAAGTTTTAATTAATAATTGAATCAAACCGAGTAATTCAGTTCGGTGGATTTTTTATTTATCAAAATTTTGATTCCATTCCATTTGATTTTACCAATGAACACCATCTACAAAGCTAGATTGAAAATCAACACTTCTTTCATAGTTAAAACTCTTACTGTATGAATGAAAGCAAAACAAATGAAAAAAAAAAAAACACTAGGTACATATCAATTCACATCCTAAATCACATTATACGGAAACGAGGACAGGTGCGGGAGTGGAAGCACAAGAACTTCAAAGTTCAAAATATTTAATTGTTTAAGAGTGAGAGCAGCTTAAATCATTTACTAAAAATAACTAAATATTTAAATAATAAATATAATATAATAACTAACCGTTACATTCCAATTTACATTTTGATATATTTAACCTAATAAGTTCAAATTATAATAATACCCCCTCCGTTCCAAAATTAAAGCTCTCATGTAACCCAATACGTAATTTTAGATGAGAGTTGAAAAAGTAAAAATTTTGTATATCTATATATTATACCCCATAAAATTACTCGTGAAAGTTTATTAGTGGTTGGAAAAAAAAATCCACTTTTGAAAATAGAGTCTTATATTGAGGTTTCCCAAAAAAGAAACATGAACAATAAGTTAACCGATAACTCTCACAAGTTTTAAAAATGAAAAAGAATAAGATTATTTAAAAATCCTAGTAAAATTTATTGTTGAATCTTACAATATTAGCACTTTTATAAGTACTCAATTTTCTTTCTTTTTTGCCAAACTCTAGAATTCTCATTGCTCTTACCAATATATTTCTTCGTTATATCTTATCTTCTTCTTTTTTTTTTTACTTTTTGAACATCTCAGTTTACTCAACATCTCTTAATAGAGTTTTTCATGGAATTTGTCTATGAGATGACAATGATGAATTATATTTTTTTGTCATTTTCTAAAGGGTGATTTATTAATTTTAATGTACGATTTAAAAAATTTTAGAGGGTGAATGAAGCTCTCACTCTTAAGTTGTAAAAATCACCTCGGAGCATCGAAAGACTACTTTTAGATGGAGGATTATGCATTCTATTGTATTGTAGTGACTTTTAGGGTTTTACGTCTCACCCCCACTGTTTTGACAACCATGGTAGTGGCTTTAGCCAATTGACTTTATTTTCAAAGGTAGATCCTCTTTTATTTTTTTCCTCATTCCAACAAAATGAAACTTTCATCTCAGTAGAGAAGACACCAAGTTGACCTACCACTTTCTCATCCTCAAGTCGCAGCTCTACTGTCTAACTTCCACCTCAAAGCCACAATTTTTCCACCATCCCCCTCTCTATGGTCCCATGAAATAGAAGATTTCCACCTCACCAATAGCAATTTCTCCTTGCCATCTCGGACATCCCGGATCTTGCAAAACCTTCACGGAATTTGTTGAAAATTAGTTTTAAACTTTGGTTTTCACCAAATTTTGATCAATTATTCAAGTGAGTCCCAATTAGTAGATATGTTAATTCTTTGGCTTAAAATAATCAATTTCGCGAGTAGATAAATATAGTATATTTGATTACTCAAAATCAACTTTAGATGAATGAGAAATTAAAATTAAAAGTGAGTCATTTAAAAAGTATAAATTATTGAATTTAAAAATGATGGTAAAATAAAAAACCATCCATCCCATATAAAACATAGAAAAAGCTTTGAACCACTTTATATAGTTCAAGTTTGATACTTGGGTTAAGGCCCAAGGAGTAACATTAGTCTTTGGTGGAGGGTATATATGTGCCAGTAGGTTTGGACCAAAGCACAAGTGCGCAACTCGCAGCCAACCAACCCTTGCTTCGATTTAGGCTTAGGCTTGGGTTTGTATTGGTCCAACAGTGTATATATCTTTTATATAAAAAAATAAGAATTTTTTCATAGAATTTAATTTATTTTTTTATAATCAAAATGTTAAAAGTGGTACTGCTTAGCGTGCCACGTGACTAGTGGCTAGGGGTGATTATAAAAATTTAAAACTCGTCTGAACCATAGCGCACCAAATTGTTTTTATTAAATTACTACATAAACCGCAGTTTAAAAATTCAATTGAAATCGTACCTCCTTATATGGTTTTGTGGCGGTTTGGAGTTTGAATATACCGAACCGCACCACCTATATATGTATATTAAGTTTATTAATAATGAATACTAGTTTTAGTTTTGACAATTAACTTGTAATTGTAGTATTTATTTAAATTTCATGGAATTAACTTTTTATGTGTTCATCAACTTCTTATAAAGTTTCTTTATTTTTTTATTTATCAAATTGTGATGCAAGGAGCATGTATGTTTAAATTTCAATATTAAAAAGTTTATCATTTTATTTTTCTTTTAGAAGTGTTTATTTATTTAATTTTTTTAAGATTTGTTTTTTTACTTACTTTCTAATTGTTTACTTTTCCCTTATAATTTATGGCATATGAATGATTTAATTTTTCTTTCCAAGAAGAAAATGAAGAAAATAAGTATTTTTTTATGTACATACTCAAAAAAAATTGTGTTAATGATGTTTGTATATTCAAATAAATTCTTTCTATTTACATTTTGAAATATTGAGAATTTTTGTTTTAGTTTCTCTACTATACCTATTATAGTTTATATAATATAAATGAAACTAAATGAATAAGTAGAATGTATAAAATGAGTTGAATTTTATGCACAATGATGTAACTATTTGTTAGTAGTAGAAAGATTATGCTTTTATTTTCACGATGAACACTATGGTACTATTTTCATATTGAAGTAATTTTTTTCTACTAATATCTTAATTTGCATTTTTCTTTATTGATAAAAAAAGGTCAAACCGCCCACAACCACCCAAAACTGCACTTTTTATTTTACTTGATAAAATCGCAATTTGAAATTAATTTATAGCAAACCGCAGATGATAATTCAATTCAAAATTAGTGAAAAAAATCACAAAATCGCGCTGTGATCACCCCTACAAGTGACAATAGTTAGTTGCTAACTCTAGAAAAGATATAATTGTTGGCACCAATTAGGTTGATCATGAAAATTAAACACCATACCATATTTTTATTGAATTGTTAAATAAATCATGATTTAAAAATTAAATCAAAACCACACCATCTCTTACGATTTGGTGGAAGTTTGAGATTTGAATAAACCAAATCGCATCGCCTATATATGTATATTTGAATTTATTAATACTTAATATTAGATTTACGTTTAATAATTAACTCTTAATTGTAATGTCTGTTTAAGTTTAATTTAATAATTAATTCCTAATGTGCTCATCAACTTCTATCTCATTAAATTTTCTTGATTTTCATTCATTTTAAGTTCTAAGGCAAAAAACATGTATGTTCAATTTTAATTTTGAAAAGTTTAACATCTTTTTTCTTTCTTTTAGAAGTGTTGGTATATATAGTTTTTTTAGTCTTTATTTGTTCATTTTCACTTTTTTTTTTCATTTTGATGGTACACAAATGAGTCAATTTCTCATTCTAAAAATTAGAAGACGAAGAAAATTAACTAACAAAGATCAATGATATAAGGATGCGTTAAAGATAACATTCTATAAAATAGAAAAAGTATCTTCCAAAAGTCACTTTATTGTCAAACTTTTCACTTCATTCAAAACATAATCTTTTGATAAAAACAAAAGATTTATATATTTATTTCAATCATTTTATATGTAAAACTTTAAGGCTACTTTTTGTTATGGAGTAGTGCATATGTAATAAATTGTTTTTGTTTAGTTAAGTTTTAGGGCAAACAAACTTAAAAACTACAAAATCACCCCCAAACAACACCTTCAGTTTTAATTTACAAAATAACAAAACCGCACATAATAATTCAGTTTGAAATAATTTTAAAAAAACACACGATAATCACTCCTAACACAGTCAACTGCTAATTGTACTAAAGGATGTGCCTATCTAGTTAACTGCTGACTATACGAAAATGGACAAACGTGCATGTCCAATCAGTACCGACTATATGAAAGGACAGGCGTAACTATCTAGTCAACATCATCTTTTTCAACACTTATGTCTATTGTGTTCGCGAAATCGCGGGATGTAAACACAGTGAAAATTTAAAATTTTATACATAACAATTAAGCATGCAATCCCATATTCGATGCGATTAATCGGTTCACATTCGGATATTTCATTTAATCAAAAATAAAGATTTCACAAATATACATTTCAAAAATACTCCTGCTGATAAAGGGTGTGAGGCAATTTGAATTACTATCCTCCTCACGAACTCTTCATAGGAACTCCGAAACTGATTCAAATCTTAGCCTTTGATTAGAAAAGGATTCGTTGTAGGAATCCAAATATCTTCCTTCTGATAGTGTCCACATGATAAACAATACCACAATTTGATATCTCTGCTAGAAGATATTAAATTCTTGTTTCTAATCTAGAATTTGAAAGTACAATATTGATTCTTAAATTAATTAATGATTAGAAGGATCTAGCTAATATCAAAAGGGTGGAACTTTTTTATGAAAGGAATGATTTCTTGTGAAAGAAAAGACCAAGAGAGAAAGAGAGAGAAGGGAGCACATAATTTTCCATAAAAGTTCCTCAAAACTTCATGCATGACCTTGTATATTTATATACAAGATGGTTCAATCCTAATCTCATTATGATTTGGTTCCCTTCCTTGCTTATCTTCATTCCTTTCCATCAAAATAAAGAGTATTTGGCTTCTTTTCTTATAAGAATCTAAGTCTTAATTAGTTTACATCTAGGAGTCTTTAATTCTCTAATTAAAGACTCCCAATGGGCTTTTCCTACGAGCCCATTAGATGTTGGACTTGCACTTTAATTGATCGATCTAATCAATTAATTAATTAATTTTAAATGGCCATCTAATTAGGCCCAATTTAAAATAATCTCATTATTTAAAATGATTAAATTAATTTAATATTAATTAATTAATTAATCCAATCAATTAATTAATTTACTACCAGAAAACTTCTAATTTTTATTAGGTCCAATTAAATAATTATATCATTTAATTGGATGAATTAGTTTAACTCCTTAAATTAATTAAATTAATTATAGCTTAAGTTAATTAATCTTCATTAATTAAATCAATCATACTCCTTAGATTATATTCTAGATAGAAGTAGACCGTCCTAATTTGTATGTAATTCACAAGATTCACAAATAAGCTAGTAGTGGTCTTGTAACTCTTACAATTTAGTGAATAAATAATATTCTAATTAGTTAATTCAATTAATTAATCCGTCTTGAAATTGTTTACTTAATCCGAAAAACCTCACAAGTTAATGGAAGCACCCAGCAGTGCATCTTAACTACCTAGTCTTACGTAAATTAGCAAGTGAATCTATCTTTGTTATAAGTACTATACAGATTCGGTCTTTTTGTCAACTAATTTCTCGATTAAATCTAGGACATCAATTATTAGCTGAAACCCCAATTGACTTAATAACTGTGATCCTATTTTTAGTTACATTAACTTGTAATACTCATTAGAAAACCCTCGTTCTAATATTCATCCAACTTTGACCAAAGACTTATGAGTCAAGGATCGTAAAATGTATAGGAGATTTACCTATTCTACAAGATAAGTGATAGATCCTTTATTGACCACTCATTAACCTTCATACACGAAGATCATACACCTAATGTAAATCTATTGTGATTATAATACAATTAGGAAATACATCAAAGCGCATGATGTCGTGCACAAGGGTATTATGGCAACTCAAACTAAAGGACTAACTCTTGTACTATCGTAACTAGAAAATTCTCATTCAACGAACAATGTTATCAATTGATAATTTCCCATGGGCTTATTTGGTGTACTCATTTCTCAATGGGCACTTGCATGCATGCACTAGCATCACCATGCCGATGCCTATAGAACGAGACATCCTTCTTTCGAGTATACATCTTGTTTGTTAGTCTTTATGGGCTTACCAATGTCCCATCTCAATAAACCCTCAACTTGAAACTAATTTAAGATCAAAGTCGTAGAGGTTTATTCCATTATCGCCACCTATCTTAGATAAATCAATAAGCAAACCTATTTCAGTTACGAGTACCATGTAAGTCTGGTCATTCCTTTAACTAATCTTCCAATTAAGTATAAGGCATGGATTATTTATTGAAACCTCAACTATAATCCTATTTCTTGTCACATTGACTCGTGATGAATCATTAGAAAATTCTTATCTAAAATTTATCCTACTTTGACCAAAGACTTCTGAATTAAAGATCGTGGAATGTATAGGAGATTCACATATTATGCCAAATCGGTGATGGATCCTTTGTTAGCCACTTATTAACCTCCATATACAAAAATCATACACCCAACGTAAATACCTTGTGATTGTCATGTTTAAGAAAATTACAATAATATAATATAAATTAAATATTCATATAATTAATGTGGATTGAGTATACCTATACGCAGTAGATTGTCAATCTACGTATCCTAAATCAAGCTTGTCTACCAGCCTCCTTTTGATCGAATTACAAACATACATTTCTCATTGGTGGTGCATAACTACTAGAGTTATTCACTCAATTACTCATCTCAAATCCTTGGAGTCTATGGTGATGCTCCAAGGAAGACTAAGAGAGAAAAAAAATAAAGAGAATATGGAGAGAGTTTTTGAGAGAATTACGTTCACTCACACATCTTCTGTTGGATGGGGATTAGATATATATATTCCTACTCAAGGAAGAATCCCAGTTCAACTAGGAA
This sequence comes from Paulownia fortunei, assembly GCA_019321725.1. Taxonomy (NCBI): domain Eukaryota; kingdom Viridiplantae; phylum Streptophyta; class Magnoliopsida; order Lamiales; family Paulowniaceae; genus Paulownia; species Paulownia fortunei. The sequence continues at coordinate 5,888,555 of CM033105.1, read as the reverse complement.
ACTTAATCTCACTCAAATTGTGGAGACATCCAACTAAATATGGATGCCAATTGGATCAAAGTCCTAAACCCGATTCAATTTTCAACATCTCCCACTCATACATATTTGACTCGATCTCCTCGAATCTCATCATCATACAACTTCTCAATCTCACGTCAGTCCCTTCATATAGGAAATGAGGTGTGTGACCAAGCGAGAAAACATAGGTGAAGAGAGTTACATTAAGTCATCACCAAACTAACATAACTCTACAACTCAATAGCTCGATATGTACCCCAAACCAAGTGCTTGCACCAATCAACATCTCTAGATCCCTCAATAAAATAAATAGAGCATGCTCGACCCACTCAAATATATATCTATATTCATAACTAGTCAAACATATTTCAATATAGTCGCCCGGGCTATGAACCATAGAACATAAGTGCATTACCAACTTAGTTCTTCCTCGTCCTCTCATGCTAATCAGCTTGGTCTTGACAACTTTTCTAGATATGCTCCGACAGATCGAATCATGCATGGCCATTGGAAATATGCTAAAGTAGTGTCATCAAGCTTACACCTCATGATAAAGTCTAGAGTCCCAAATGGTACAAGAAATAATATGGGCTCACATAGTGATAAAGCAGGGATCCATTCAGTCACTTTTCCATAGGAGGTCGTCTCAAAACACATATAGTATGAATACATACGATGATGGAGCTCCCACTTAATTTGGGCATGTCACGCTCTAAACATTATATGAACCTAAAAAGCCTTGACCTGCACACCACCAGAAGTCACTCTCCAAATATCTTCTTGCAGTTAGCACGTTTAGCAAGAATAGGCTTATTATGAAGTTTGGACATACTTCTTCATAATCGATCAACTCTGATCTCATTTTAGCTTCCAAGCTAAGGCGGTCCTTAGTTATGCATATTAACCTTCCTTGCTACTCCAAGCACAAAGGTGATCATTCATAAACCTTATACGACACGATCTTTAAGTCTCATCCTGCTCGCTATCACAACGCTAGAGCGATTACCCGTATGAGATGGTCAATCAAAGCCTCGCGACAACTATACAAATCTAATACCAAACTTATAATGAGGATATAAATATAACTCATTAATCACAATATGTTCTCACTGGCCATAAAAATCAAATTTTACGTAATCCCGCACTACTCACATGCCTTTGGTGCATATCTCCATACAGAGGTAAAGGATAAGCGATCAAACTACTCGTAGAAATATACCTGAGAATACTTTAATTATGTGCAATACTTTCTTAAGTGAATGGATGACTGGTATTAATATGTTTAGTCCTCCAACAATACTCAGCCACCAAAGCATACATCAAAGTAGCTTTATTATCACAAAGATAACAGTAGCCTCATAAATGTGCACAAAATGTGCATTATTTCAACATACCAGATTGTTTCCAACAAATCTCAGACCACTCTATTAAGATATCTAAATATTCACTTAACAACATCACATTATTTGTGTCAATAATCACTTTGATATTCATTCACCAATAATCTAATTATTAAGCATAGTACTACTCGAGTACACACCAGTGCACATCAAACCTTCTACAATGCTTGCATAATGCTAGCTAGCATTTCTTTTCTTCTTCCATTTTAAGGAATTTTAATCTAACTAAGAACATAATCTTTGACCATGAATTGTCAATAGAATTGGTGAGATGCACATAAAAACTCAGTATCACAATACCAAGTATATATCTACTTTTTCTATGCCCATTAAAATATAAAGGACAACCACTACTAAGTGGAGACACATTTGTGTCCCTTGTAGTCATCACATTATTGCCCAAATACATGAGAACTAAATTCTTTTATTTATGTTGTCATATATTCAGTGATCATGCTTGATCATCGTAAGCCTACCAGAGTGATAGCTCAATGAAATTGATAGCACCACTATTTGGATGATAATTCAGGTTATAAATGGAGCTTTTCGATCAACAATATTTGTGCTCTTACCCCACTTATTGAATTAATTAGGTGATCTACATAGATTTCATCTTCCACTCCTCATTTATATATGTCAACCTCAATCATCCAGGACAACCTAGATAAAAGTAGTAATAACTAATAGCATCTTGGCAAATTGAGGCAATCTCACCACTTAGGGAGAACATCTCAAAAAAATTACGCTCCACAATTAGGCGTAAAGATTTTTCCATTGGTTGAGCTATACAGATGTTAATCAACCCATCTACTTTGCACTTGACCTCTAGAAACCACGTATTTCTAATGGTCTTCCACATAGACGAAAGATCAACCAGCTCTAGACTTTGTTCTTAGTCATTAGGTTTATCTTTTCATTCATAACAACTATTTCCTTAAAGCATCAAGTAAAGTTAAAAGTCTAAGTTGACTCATCAATATCCACAAAAGTAATCATGAAGGATATCCACTTAGTCTCATGTAGACGATGGGGAACAACTCTTGTGCACTCTTTCTTACTTGTGGAATATGAGAGTCATTTTCAAGTGAGATACTCCCACTATCTCAGTGATTGCTAGATGAGTTTAAAATACATCATCCTCTTTAGAAAATTGAGTGTCACTTCAAGGGTCTTGCAACTCATGGAAGCATAGTGTAGACTTCTCATATGCTCGTAAATCCTCATTGAGGAAATCTACACTATGCGACTTACTTTTTATAATTTCTCCATCACGGTGTTCATCACTTTTGAGAACATATCTCCTTGAACTTAAATAGGCATAAACCCACTAATTTGGGCTTATTGCCATATCGCAGCTTATTGAAGGTTGGAGAATTCACTTGGAGACACAATTTTCATTATGTAGGCTGCAATTAAGATTGCATTATCCTAATTGAGATACAAATTGTTAGAGTAGTGTTCGGCATGCCAATTACATTGGGCATCATTTATACTCTTGTATTTGTAAAAACAATCTTTTTCAAATCATATTAATAAAATAGGCAAATTTTTTTATCTTTAATTATATTTGTAACTAGATAAAGTCTCTATACCAAACTTAGCTACGGAACATGGTCACACATTTGATGGTGATCATGGAATATGTCTCTATGGTTTTTGTCTTAAATTAGTTTTGAGTCAAGGGCTTTTTGATATGGAACATAGAATAGCCCAATAAAGTCGCGCATATGATGTATGGTCGCATAAGAAAGATGTCTCACTCCATGGACATTGGCGTAGTGACGCTAGTACATATATGCGGGTGCTTGTTAGGGAACGAGTACATAGAACAGGCTCTCTCGAATTTCTTAATTGGAAACTTCTTTGTCGAAATAAAAAATTTCATGTTACGATAATACACGATTAGTCCTTTGACTTGAGGTATCATGGTAGCCTTGTGCATGTCATGTTTTATTTTGATGTATCTTCTGATTGCCTAACAATCACAAAGGGGATATATTGGATATTGCATTGATATGTATGGAGGTTAATGAATAACCAACAAATGATCCATCACTTGTCTGGCAGAACAAGTGAATCTCATATGTTTTCATAGTTCATAACTCAGAAGTCCTCAGCTAAGGCAGGATGAATGTTAGATGGGGGTTTTCTAACGATTCGTCATGAGTCATTGAAACTTAAAATGAAATCATAGTTATTGAGCAATTAGGGTTTCGACTATTAATCCATGCTCTAAATTCAATCAAAAGATTAGTTGATGGAAAGACCTTACGTGTATGATACTTATAATTGAAATAGGTTCACTCGTTATTTCACCTAAGTCTAGGTAGTCATGATATACTTGTTAGGTGTTTTCCATAACTTATGAGGTTCTTGAAATTAAGGAGTTAATTTCAAGCAGATTAATTAATTGGATTAATTAATTAAAATAATTCTTATTCATAAGTTGCAAATATTATAAGCCCACTACTAGCTTAGTTGTGAACCTAAAGGGTCACACACAATTTGAGATAGAATATTTTTAATTTAGGAATTGATCCAAAGGGTTGGATCCAATTAATTAATAGAGATTAATTAATTGAGGCTTAAATTAATTCAAGAAGTTGAATTAATTATTCAATTAAATAATTAAATTATTTAATTAGACCTAATAAGATTAGGGAGCCCAATTGGAGTGGAATAATTATTTGATTGGATCAAATTAATTGTATAGTCCATAAATTAATTTACTCAATTAAATAATTGGATTATTTAATTGGACCTAATTTGATTAGGTGGGTTACATGGAATCAATTAATTGAGTTTGGGCTGCGACAATTAACTGGATTAATTATGAAATTTATTTTTTGAGTCCAAACCTAATTCACAAAGGCACATTAGGAAAAGTCCATGAAAGTGGTTGAAAAAAGATGGAAAGTCAAGAGTTTGAAATTCTTAGGAAACCTTAAATATGTTTAGAAGATATGAAAGGGATAAAGTTAATTTAGATCAACCAAAATATCTTCCAACCAATCAAAAGGAGATACAAAATACCAAGAGTATGACTCTTGGACTTTTGAGCCCCCTATATATACCTCATGGCCGAAAATTATAAAAAGAAAAAATATCCATATAATTTTTGGCCATATAGAAATTAAGAGAAGAAAATTATTTTCTTCATCGTCCTTTTTCTCTAAAAAAATTCCATCTTTAAGTATTAATTCTTTTATCACAAGTTGATAACGGGAATTAATATTTTCTATACACACTCCATCAACTAGATTAGAAAAAAGATCAGAATTAATAGCGGAATTTTGATTTTATGTTCTTGCTCAAAGTGTGGACTATTTTAGAGGGGAAACATTTGGATCTCTATGAACCAAATTCAGAAAATGGACTAGCAATTGATTGCTTCATACCCTACGACAACTAGAGTGCATAGAAATATATAAATTGATATTTTTATTATTTTATTATAGCTATTGAAAATTGCGAAATCGTTAAAAATCACATGAGATATGGGGCATTACTATAATTATTATGGTATGATGTTTTTAAAAATTTTAATTTTCCATGGCGTATACACCAGTATCATGTGAACCCAACACAAATAAATTTGTGTCATCATATCAATCGAGTCATTTTGAAGTCTTTGATTCATCACTCTTTGCAAGCTTGTTTAATTGGGAAATGTTTAGAATCATCTTTCAAATTGCAATTCCATTTTCCCCACACATGTGTTCAAATTATTTAGACATGTATTCTCGCTTCCTATTAATATATTGAACTTCAATGCTCATACTCTCTGTAGTTCTCTACCTCTATCAAGAATCACTCTAAATAATTTGACGCTTTTGACTACTAAGAGTTAGAGTGTACTAGCTTATAGCATGAATAGCAAAGAAAGGAAAATAAAATGCATTATTCTGTGACTTACACTCATAAATCTGCACTCATTTTAAGGGACTAGCTCTAGATGATAAATAGTCCTCTTTCTTTCTTCCAGCAAGCCTTTCCCACTAGAAAAATTTATGCAGAGGGAGATTGACTTTAGCGAGTTAGCCAATAAAGCCTCCTCCAGCTAATATAGCCATCCTCCTAACCTCACATGTTACGATATAATTAAAATAAAAATCATAGGAGAAGTACAAGAAATACTATTTTAAGCCAATCACATCACAAACATGACCTATATCTTAAAGGTCTCTTACATGAAAGATAGACAAATCTACACACTCAATCAATGTCTTATAAGTACATCAATTCAATAGATTATTTCGAATCTAGTATCTTTTGTACATCTCTACTCCCCACACCAATTGTTGAGTTTGAAAAAATAGCTTATGCCTTTTGGTGAGTTTGAGGTAGCTCTGTGAACTCATACTACCTCATCTTGTGCGCTATTTAAACAAAATGGCTGCACAACACTCGATAATAATCTGTTCAATCTCCAATCTCATGTTATATTTCATCAACTTCTACTATCCATCGAATGAGGGAATTGAGAATATCAACAAATGAGAGAGCTTTAAGTAGTCAAACTTCATCTCAGTATAATTACATGCGAAGTGACCAATCTCATCATTACACTTGATATTTGTTGATGCTTAGTTGTCTTTATCACTGAGGTGACACATCTTGTCGCTTTATTAGATCAAATTTACGGTTCTAGTTTTAACTTTTACTCTTGTCAAGCTACTTTTGCATTTTCTGACATTAATCCAAGTTGATTTATATTGGTCAAGATGAGCGACAAGTATAATTACTTGTACATTTTTTGACTCTCAATAATCAATCTCAAGTTAGGTGATTATTATCGAAAACATGTTAGTAAAATTTATAAGTTAGCTCAAAAAGCGACTTTAGGACAACTAGAGCTTTTTAATTGTGAGCAAGCCATATAACAAAATAGAGCTTAAACTCTTTTATTAATTCCTCATATTTGCAATTTACACAAATTAAAGCACAAACGTGATTTTTGATCCATTAGTATATTGTCAGCGCCTGAGTCGCGACAATATTTGGCAACTTAAAATCTTGTATTTGTGGCTTAAACAAATTAAGGCGCAAATTTTAATCTAAGTCCACTACCATATTGTCAGCATCTAAGTCGAGACAATAGTGGACAACTTGTCCATTTTCATGCTTAATTGGCTTATAACATAAAATTAGTGAGTTGGTTAAAGACTTCTAAATTAATTGCGCAAAAAATATAGGTACTGGTCCAATATTTTATTCTAGATCCATGTAAATTATTTATTATTCCTTTATACTCAGTGAAATCAAAAATCTCACAACTCAGGCTAGTAATCACCCCCAACTGAGTAAAAGGTATAATAAAAATTTACTGATCATGAATAAAATACAAATTTGTCCATACATATATTATGAATGTAAATATATAATATGAATAATAAAATATTAGCCCCATATGGGCGACATTGACATTTGGTGTATCATATTGAGATAATTTTAGCCCATTGTGGTAAACAAAAAATATCTCCGTAAAATTGATATATATGGTCTCCCAAAAATGATCTAATAAATATATGCCTTGAAAATAATAAAAAATTATATTCGTTCAAAGCCTACTATATAAATCTAAAAAAATAATCATTTTTTTAAAAAGTTGCCAATTGGATAATGGAGTGTTTGGATGTGTCTATATCCAAGAAAAAAATAAAGTTTGAGGGTTTTCAACAAAAAGAATTTGAACTTGGGCCTTCTTGTAATTATAAAGTGATATGTCACTAAACCACTACATTCTTTTATAAGTTAGTTGGTTGCGAAATCTATATAACAGTCCTTGTGTTATTTTTTTATAAGTTTTTTTATGTGAATAAATATTATTTTTTTGACCCTTTTAAAAAAAATAGAATTTATTGAATTAATTCCAATAGAAAGTGATTAAATATTTTTGCACATTAGAGTACATGCAAAATAGTTTTATTTTTTGCGCATTACGATGCATGTAAATATACTTCTATGGGTCAAAGTTTTTAATATCAAAATATTTTTTGCATATTCAAATATTTTTTGCATATTAAGGTGCATGCAAAAATATTTTTGCGCATATGGTGTATGCAAAAATATTTTTTATATGATTATTATATTTTTTTATGTAATTATGATGCAATTTAAATTTATTTAATACGATATGAATTATTATATATTGTGAATGAATGAACACTAACATTTGGGTGCTCATATAAATTAAATGCTTATTATTTTATATTATTGTATATTTTCGTATGAGATAATTTGTGGCGGTGGTGGAGACATCCAATTAAATATGGATGTCAATTGGATCAAATGTTCTAAACTCAATCCAATTTCCAATATCATGCAATTGGGAAATAATGTCCTGCACAACGCTACCATGGTGGCTCAAGTCAAAAGACTAATTCATGTACTATCGTAATTGGAAAATTCTCATTCGACGAACAATGTGTCCAATTGAGAATTTTCCATAGGTTTGTTCGGAGAACTCATTCCTCAACGAGCAACCCCATACATGCACTAGCGTCACCATCATATCTATAGAACAAGACATCCTCCTTTTCAACATGCATTATGTGTGTGAATCTTTATGGGCTTATTGATGTCCCATTTCAATGAACCATCGATTTAGAACTAATTTAACACTAAAATTTTATAAGTATATTCCATGATCACCATCATATGCGTGACCATCCTCGTAGCTTTGTATGATCTAAGACTTTGTCTAATTGCTTAAGTGTAATTAAAGATAAAGAATTGCCAATTAGTTAATATATTTCGAATAAAATTATCTATTTGCTGGAGTATAGAAACGATCATTAATTGACCTGTCGGGCACTACTCAGCATGACTTTGTAATAATTATAAATAAGCCTATCCATTTATAGATTTCATTTGTTTTCATCCCTGCACCTCTCTTCTTACTTTCTAATATTCTAAAAGAGTTTAAAATATTTTTGTTGGTTTATTGTTTTTGAGATTTTTATTGCTACTACCTCAAGAAGTGATAGTCATATTTTGGAATATAATTGTTGATATTCTATAAGTTTTAGCATGAGGTAATTTTATCATAAAGAGAAAAAGTTCAACTCTTGCCTTAACCATTCTACTCAAAATTTTCCTTCCATCTAAAATACACCTAGTTTTTTCAATAGGATTTGGGTACTCTACCATTGGAACTCACCCTACCACCGCCAGATCTCGCCTCGCTGTCTGTCATTGAACAAACCACGACAAGATCTATTTCCCTTGGGTCTAAATCTAGCTTTTCTCCACCCTTCAAGTCACCACCACCGAGCAAACATTAGCTTCCTACGTTTCCATCGAGCCTTCCATTAGGTTGAAGGAAGTGGACTTGACCAAGGCTTGGTCAACCCTTGAGTTGATTTTTGGACTCACCTACGTTGTTTTCCATTTTAGTTATTTTTTGCAATTTCTTTAGTCTTGCTTATTTCAGTTTTGTACGTCGAATATGAGGAAAAGTAGCAACATCATCCATTATCTCACTTGGCATGAAGTAGAGCATCAAAAGAAAATTTGCATTGGGAACTCAGGTGTCAATGGTGTCCATATCTATTCAATTCCATGGAGGTGAAATTGGACATGGAATGTTTTGTATTCAAGGGTTTTTTGGAAAGCTAACTCGATTCTCTTTTGCGATAAGAATTTGTGTCGAGAAGCTTTAATAATTGTATAGCTCTCCTATTTTTTTTTTTTTTTTCTTTTTTGTGTCTACATTTTATTCTCTTTTGTTAAACTTTTATGGATAGTAATGATAGATGTAACAGTGATGGTTTATACTCTTTGTTGTACTCTCAATCTGATTTTTGTCTGCCATTAGTAAATCTTAATGAATTTAATTATGAAAAGATATAAAATAATAATAAAAAAAAGTAAAACTATTGGGGCCAAGAATCACATATGCATTCACAGGACACACTTCAATGATATCTTTTTTTTTTTTTTTAAACTGCGAACTTGATAAAATTTTAATGAATGCAATTTATTCAAAAATTCAAAATTCGGTCATATTACGTAGTTGATAATTAGAGTTGAATTCAAATTGGCAAAACAACTATTACATCCATGTTTCATGGCGTATATTTCTGCTCAAATATAGTAATAATTACTGCCATATTTTTTCGCAAAAACTTCCGTACTTCAGTTAGTATAAGAATTACCAGCGACGTAAAAAATTGTTATAAAACCTCACGGGTCACGAATCATTGTTGTACCCTCCGGTACAAATCATTGTTGCGCAGAACTCCACCTACTCAAATACCTGATAAATTACCAAACCAACCCCCGTTCTCTCTCCTCATCCTCTTTCCCATACATTTTGCCAGCCCTCGTGAGCTAGGTACAACTCGTCAAAGCCGTCTCTCTCTCTCTCTCTCTCTCTCTCTCTCTCTCTCTCTCTTGTCATTTTTCACCTATACCCAACAAACCCTCCACTGTGTGTGTGTGTGGCTTCCGTTTTTCCATACAGAAAAATTTTCAATTGCCTTTTTCTATACAACGATTCTGAGGAGTTTGAATTCGATTGATGGTAATTGAGATTGGATTTGGGCCGTTGATCTGATGGAACGGATAGTCGGAGGTAAATTCAAGCTCGGCCGTAAGATCGGCAGTGGATCATTTGGTGAAATCTTTCTTGGTGAGCTTTTCTATATTTGAATGTGTACAGCCCCTCTTTATGCTTTTTGTTCTTTTTGGTTTGTTTTCGTTCTAATGAAATTAGCCCATTTTTTGTTGTGCAGCTACGCATATCGATACTTTTGAGATTGTTGCAGTGAAGATCGTAAGTTTCGGCAGTTCTTTTTGTTAATTTTGTTGAATGATTGGATTTTTATTTCTAATTGTTCATGTGTATGTGTTTGTGATATTGAAGTGGATTGGAAATTTGCATGCAGCTATAAGTGGTTCATTTGTATATTTTTTTAAGTTGTTTGGAAATTAAAATTGGAAATTTACAAATGCCACTTTACGTACATCTAGGCTCATTTTCTTAATGCGTGTTTGTATGTCTGAACGGTTATTGTTCGTCTATCTTGTATAGAATCATTTAGGATCAATTGATGAGTGAAACGATGCCCTTATTCTACAATGAAAGCTGACTACTTTTGGGAATGTCGGTCATTTTTTGCATGTGCTTTTCTCTTTTTTCTTTTATTACATTTTTTTTTCTCCGTAGAGTCATTTGGCTGGAAATGGGAAGGTTGGTTCAGCTGCTCTAATTGTTCAAAGAAATCTCAGGCATTTCAGTAGGGTTAAAATCAATGTATTACTAGCGGCTAATGACATGTTCCTTGGCATTTGTTTTTCTTTGCAGGAAAATAATAAAACGAAGCATCCGCAACTTCTTTATGAGGCCAAGTTATACAACATTCTTCAAGGAGGAAGTATGTAGTAATGCATCCAAAATGATTCAGTGCGCATGGCTTGCATAATACATATGCATGAGTTATGTGAATGATGTATGGGATTGAGAATTTGTTTATTCCTATGCCACTCACATGTCATTCGCCTTTATTGGGAAATAAGTATCCACATTAAGTTCATTTATTACTTTTAAAAGTTAATTACTATTTAGCACGTGTCTAGCTCCCTCCCTTTCACCGTATCTAAAATCAAATGGAAGTCAAAACTTGACGTATGCGTCAAGAAACTCCCAAATGTTATCACTTGTGCATCATAATAATTATGATCTAGGACGAAAATTAGCATCTAATTTGTTGCATTATGATAGAGACCATCTTAAATTTGAAGGTATTGATTTTGAATCATTAAGGAAATCTTGGTTCAAATTGCTAAATTAATCAGGAAAATATACAATTACTTTAGTCGTATATTAAACAATGTTTTTTTTTTCACCACACGTATAAATTGAGATGATATTAATCAATTGGCTTATATGACACGAACAAACACGAAGACATTAATCTGTTTCGGACTTGTATCCATGTGAATCCAGTTCACGCTTCTTAGCTTACATAAACGTGTGGGGCATGACAAGGAAAGAAGCATGAATACAAAGTATTTACTTAAGTTGGTATTTCCAAATCTATTTTAAACCTATCTCCTGTCAGGTGGTATACCTGGTATAAAGTGGTCTGGTGTCAATGGGGATGACAATGTTCTTGTCCTCGACTTGCTGGGACCAAGCCTTGAGGATCTTTTTGTGTATTGTGGTAGAAAGTTCTCATTGAAGACTGTCTTAATGTTGGCAGATCAAATGGTAAGTGTATACTTGCAAAAATTGTGCGTGTTCTCTCTTTCTGCTTGTTTCCAACATTGACATTATTTTGATGCGAAATGTTTATCTTTTGTTCTATATAGATAACAAGAATAGAATTTGTGCATTCTAAAGGATTTTTGCATCGGGATATCAAACCCGATAACTTTCTCATGGGTCTTGGACGAAAAGCGAATCAGGTAGTAGCATTTGTTATATTGTTGTTTCTGTGATGTTTCTACTCCACGATTCCTCTTTTATTCATAATCCTTATTCTCTTGTCGCACCTCTTAGGTTTATATTATTGATTTTGGTCTGGCTAAAAGGTATCGAGATTCAACAACAAACCGGCATATTCCTTACAGGTGCTTTTCTGCTCATGCTTGTAACTGCAAGGTTATTCAAATTTAAAAAATCTTCCTTGTTGTGATGTTGATATTCTTTGCACTCTTCGCTCATTTGATAATTTAATCTATGATTTCAAAAATAAAATTATTGCTCCAAATATTACTTTGTGGTTTAAATAATAATTTTTTTCTTGGAATAGAAATTGTACTGTCATTGGGCCCCATGTTCTAATTTGCTTCTACAATCTCATGTCTCCATTTACGGCTTCAACAGTTTGCCTCAGGTTTCTTGGTCATGAATATTTTGCTTTACCTTTGACTTGTGCAGGGAGAATAAAAATTTGACAGGAACTGCACGCTATGCAAGTTGTAATACCCATCTTGGGATTGGTAAGACAAGAGAGACTTTTTCTTTCCTCTTGTTTAATCCAGTATAAAGGATGAGAAGTATTGAATGTGTTTTTCATAATAGGTAGTCAACTCCCTTTTTTGTCGTTTTGTAGAGCAAAGCCGGAGGGATGATTTGGAGTCCCTTGGATATGTACTTCTGTATTTTTTGAGAGGAAGGTGTGCCAGTGCTTTTCAGTTCTCCTTAATTTACATCATTTATTTTTGTTTTTGGAATATTGATTATTTCTTTTTCATTTTTGACCAACTGTAATTCTGCATATAGCCTTCCATGGCAGGGATTAAAAGCTGCCACAAAGAAGCAGAAGTATGACAAGATTTGTGAGAAAAAGTTATCAACTCCTATTGAGGTGGGTACATATATTGATTTACATCTCTCAGTTTCTTTTGCTATTCTCTGACTCTTTCATTATGCAATATTGATTTCTTTTTCCTGAAGGTGTTGTGCAAGTCCCATCCTGTGGAATTCGCTTCGTACTTCCACTATTGCCATTCATTGACATTTGACCAGCGGCCTGATTATGGATTTTTGAAACGCTTATTTCGCGAACTGTTTACTCGTGAAGGTGAGGGCCTAGTATAGTATCCTAGGACTGTGTGCATGATCCGCTTCATGCAAGTTCATTTGCTAAATAGTAGTGGTTTTCATGAAGTAGGAGATGGAGTAATAAATAGAGTGCTTCGTCCCAGTTTTTTTGCCTTTTTCTGTCTTGAATACTAGTAGTTTGCTGCCTTTTGCAGGATATGAGTTCGACTACATATTTGACTGGACCATTCTGAAGTATCAGCAGGCACAAATAAGTAAAACACAGAAACGGGTATCAATAGTTTCCATCGTTATCTAGTTTCTTAGCTTTCCTTCTTGTTGTTGCTAGAGTTACCTTTCTTGCCGAGGCTTACTTTTTTGATATATTTTTGCTGCATAAGCTGGTATGCATAACATACTAATATTCTCTATCTGCTTTGCATGGAACTGGTTCATCATAATCATATTTATACCAAGTTTAACATTTGAACTTTTCACAGCCAATTGCTGGAGAGAGCAGTGAAGCAGCTCCAATGGATGCAGAAAAGCATCCAGGTTATAATTTTTATGCTTGTTTAAATTTAGTAGAAAAACAACATTAACAGAAAATACAATTTTTAAATCCAAGAGAAATTGGGAATTTAATTATTTTGGAGGTTGTTTATGTGGCTCTGTACAATCTTTCGACTTACGGGCTCAAGACGAAGTCATTGACCCTTTTTCAGAGAGTGCAAATATACTTTGGAATCTATACATGATCTAAGTTAATCTTTGGGGCCTAGTGAATTTGACATGGTTTTCAGACGCATAGTCAATGCTATGGCGAAAGTTGAAATTCAACTTGTGAATAAAGAAACAAATTAGAAAGACAAAAATAGAATATAAATGTCCGTCACTGAGAAAGATAACTGTCTAAATGATATTGTTTGGGAAAGCTAATTCTGCAACTTGTATTTGTTTGGTGTCCGCAGGCAATAGTGCTCCTTTTTCAGCTGATTTGGGTGAACGTATGAGGTCAAATAATGCTGCTGCTAGTCCTGGCGTTCGCTTGCAATTTAAATCACCGACAAGTCGTAATTTTACTCATGGGAATCTTCTTGATAGAAATGTATGTAATTATTATGTTGATTGCGAAAGGGGCAAAAAACTTATTATCTTTGCATTTTTATTTTCCTTTTCTTGCTAAGAGAATAAAAATTGTCTATCTACAGCGATTACACATCTAAGGCCGTTACTGACTTTTGTTTATTTATTGTTTGGAGTGATCATATCCATGGTTTTCATCTTTCAGTTTGATTTTATGCATGACGTACTTATTTTGTAGGTTTTGAGCAATGCACATGTGCCATCGACTTCCTTCTCTCCTGCTGTTGTGGGAAAAGGAAATGCCTCAAAACCTATATTATCTACTGAAGCAAATGCTAGTCATGGAAATGGTGATAACTCTGGTCCTTCAAGCAGTTGGATTTCTTCCCTACGCCGCATTTCTTCATCCAAGTGATTGATATGGCACTGTATCCGGTTTGTCCTTTCCCACCCTCTTTCTTTCCCAGCTCTTCCTGGCTTATCCCACACCTCTGTTTTTCTCTCTGTTGCTGTTTGTCCCGTATAACTTTTGTGTATGTTTGAGCACCATTGTTGTTGCTTAAATAATTCTTTTTGGTTTTTTCAAGTTAACATCTAGTTGAAAAGTACTGCACATATGCTATGGATTTGGGTTAGTATCCTTTGCCATGGTTAATATTGAAGAGTACATGAATGATCACTGTATGAAGACTCCATTTCCATTCTCGATGGAATCTAGTGATGTTCAACCACAAAGGAGCTCCTTTGCTGTTGACTGTGAAGTGAACCATTCCTTTAGGGCTAGAAGTTTTGGTTAGATATCCTACTTGAGATGATTAGTAAACACCTTGGTTGATTCTTGCGTACAGATCAGAGCTTGGTTTCTCCAACACATTTGATGCAAACTTTGGTAGCTTGATTTCTCTTACACATTGATGCAACTAAATTAGTTGTTCTTTCTCCTTTTTCTTTTTCATGTGCTTCTTACATATATTGCTTGTGTGGTAACCTCGTACCTACACACCCTTCGGTTAAAAAGACCCAGTCTCACTTTGAGAAATGTATGGCTAAGCTGACTGGATTCTTCAATAATAAAACAATTTAGAATCGTAATGTCTTGAAGACAAATAATTATGCTTGTTTAAGTTATTTTTAGTGGGAGCGAAAAATCTTCCATCAGCTAGTTTGTTCTTCGTTATAATAAGTCTATTAGTAGTCAATCCTTCTTGGCTCCCTTGCTGAGTTCTTCTACTGGTGATTTCTGAATGCATAACCTTTCTACTGCCTTATGAATTGGTCAAGGTTGAAAACACTTTCATCTTCTATCTTCCCTAGTCCCCTCTCTAGCAGTATATATCCATCAGGTGCTACTGTCTGACAG
Source organism: Paulownia fortunei (assembly GCA_019321725.1). Taxonomy (NCBI): domain Eukaryota; kingdom Viridiplantae; phylum Streptophyta; class Magnoliopsida; order Lamiales; family Paulowniaceae; genus Paulownia; species Paulownia fortunei. The sequence continues at coordinate 5,873,197 of CM033105.1, read as the reverse complement.
TCTTTTTCAAATATATTATCCACATAAGTTGTGCCATTCATCATCTACTCTCAGCATGGTTTTTCTTATTCATCCCCTTTTTGCTCCTCTCTGGTCATTTATTGTCCAGCTTGCCAAGCAAGACTGAGAGATCTGAAAATTAACCTTTGGGTTTTATGATGCATCATCTAGTTATGTTCATGGTTCGGGTTTTTATAATAAGCATCTTCTCTGCTTGAAAAGCCAGACTTAATGTCTATCGTTACCATTGGTTTGTTCAATTGTTTAGTTCTCCAAAGTTTTGACTTGCCTTGCTGTCAATCATGAAACAAATTGTAGAAAAGATAGCTTTTAGATTACTCTCTTTATGCTTTATTTTTGCTAATCTATCAATTATGAGTTCATAAATTTGCAATTTACAGGTTTTCCTCTTCCAACAATGTATGCTGCCATGGGTGGAATGAGCAGAGAAATGTCGTTTGAAGATGGTACAGCCACTGGCCGATGCAACTTGTGCGAAATGACTTTTTATTTTCTGTCATTGGTAACAAATGATACAGAAATTATTGATCCTTCATGCTCATCTTTGGTTGATTCAATGAAAATTGTGTGTATAGTATACAAATGACAAGGCTTTAGTATTCCCCAAATACTTATGGTTTGTTTAACCAAAGGGATATGGTCTGTTATGTATCGTGGCCTGTATATCTTTTTTCCTCCGACTAATACACAGCCAAAGTAAGGTTTGCTGGAGTTGTAGAAGCTCACCCAACGCTGTTCTGCAAGCCATAAGTTGATAGTATGAAATGGAATGTCACAGAAAATAAATGAGTTTTATAATTTAAGGTGGTTCCTAGGAACTGACACTTGCAACCTTCCTCCTACAACATGAACTGATGTTCAGTCTTTAAAAGGAGAGCAGTAAAATCCTGTGAGAAAAACCAAGGGCGAGGTGAGGGAATTTGTTGTTTCTATTGCCTCATGACAATAATGCAGGCCTCTGGAAGGCTTTAAGGGAACATACATGCTCGGTGTGCACAATAAAGCTCGTTAAATGTGTGGAATTTACTATCACAAGATTTCACCCAAGGCGCTGGGCATTTCTGTTTAGTCAAGGAGACTGCCATCATCACTTGGATTCTTGTGTCATTTTGATGTATTTCTGAGGAATTTTGACCGTTCAATCATAGTGGTTTGTGGTTGTGTTTTTAATGGATGTGAAAAATAATTGAGAGTCAATGTATGCTTTTGATGTTAGCCACATTTCGTCCAGGTTACGACTGGGGATTTACAGATTATGCAAGTGCGAGTAGCAAATGCAACACGGAAGAATCTCATCTCAGGTAAGTTTTTCAGCCAAGAGACATGAGTAACATGGTGCCTGGTTGGTTTGGGTGCATATTATATTATTGTGCAGATATTAATTCTTCCAATCAGAATTGCGTACATGAAAGGATGAGAGAAGCAAACACCCGTGTCAGCTGTCTTGATAAATTGAGTCGTGCATAGCCATTTGAAGTCGAGCTCAAATTCGGAGGCTTTTCTCCCTTCCTTAGATCAAGCTTCTAATTTCTGACATGAAAGAAAACTGAACAAACAATATAAACTAGTCCAGGGCATTTTGGTTTGGGAAAAGCAGCAATGCGCGTGCCATTCTATAAACTAACACGGCATTTAAGATTTGAGAAAAGCGAAAATGTGGGTGTCATTCTGTGAACTAATCCAGGGCAATGAATGCTCAATTCAGTAAAGATATGTTATTTTTTTTTTTTTTTTTTTTTATTATTATTATTTTTTGGGTGAGGGAGATGGGGTGGCGTTGTGGCGAGGGTGAAGGAATGCACAGATCAAGGATGATACTCAATGCAGAGGCTTTTATTTGCCTCGGATTTAGTTGGCAAACTATGCACACTTAAAGCATTACTTCATTCAACTTCAAATGCTCCTCTCAGCTATAATTCAATTCCATTGAATTCTTTTGTTGCTTTTACGAATTTATCCTTGGAAGCTGCCAGTGAGAAATTTAAGTGACCATAAAGAAAATAGAGGGAATAAGAATAGCTCGACACAACTTTACAATTTCACAAAAATAATGGCCCCATACAATAGCATTTGGACATGCCTTTCTCCAAAAATTCCTGTTCAATTTAAGCAGAAGGTGCCTGAACCAAATCATTTCCAGAAAGCTAAGATAGGTCTGTCAAATCCAGATTTGGTACCAGATAAGCAGGAAGTTATGTTTTCTACCCTTCGAAATCCAATCTGTCATCACAACGAATCATTCAAGCTCGAGAGAATTTTTCAATCCAACTTTAAAAAACTTAAAAAGTTAAAGCATTACCTTGTCTAAAAGTACATCCTGAAAATCTTCTGGAGGTATCTTAATATTTTTATAATTAGCAGCGGCCATCTGCAAAACACACAGGACCACTGTTTCAGGAGATTTGGTTTGTAATCCTGACACTAGGCCTCATGACTATCAACACTGGTTCATCACCACATGCATCACCATTTATAAGTTGGATGGTAGATTCTAATATCTATGCTAAGTGACAAATGGAAAAAGAATATACATACCTCAGACACAAGTCGGTTGTTATAGTATGAGCTCCATGGTTGAGGTTCCAAAATGAAAACACCACCCTGCCACAAGAGTGTATTAGCCATCTAACATTTTTCAGGAAATACACGGGAACAAAAAAGCAGTCAACGAATGTTAAACAATGAGAAAAATAGTTGCAATCATAGAATACCGGTTGAAGAAGTGTCCACACTCTCCAAAATAATGTTATTAATCCATCATCACCCCAGTTCAAATGTACCCATTTTGTCACGCTTAAACTGCAAGGAACCAAATCTATTTGATTAGGCACAAAACAAAATAAGAGACGATTAGAACTGAAAGCGTGCTTTTCTCATGTAAACACAAGGATTTGTATGATCTAAAAAACAAGGTTCAGATACGTTACATTAATTGGGAAAATAAAGCCTCTTGTATCCTTTACGATTTGAACTTCAGGGTACAGAGTTGGGGGTTGGGGGGAGGGGGGTGGGAAGTAGTTCCTCCCGCTTATATCTTCATGCAGGCCTTATCTCAATTCGAAGTAGAATTCAAGCAGTGGAGCTCAAGTTGGTAATAGGAACTTAACAAATGGATAACAACACTCAAAACAATTTCAGTGTCGCCTTTCTAATGAAACTAGCTCCATAAATATTGGAAAATATTCAATCAACTTCACACACACAGTATCAAAAAGAAAGCAGTATTACCAAAGGATTGCATGGTAATATGTATTTGCTGGTGGACGCCAATTCTGAACAAAATTTCCTTTCTGAAAAGAGACTATTTTAAGCAGATCTTTTTCCTCTGAAAGAGGGGAATCCCCAGAGTTGTCTCGTTTCTCTTCAGTTAGTGATTCAGTTGCATTATTCTCCAAGCCATTGGCCAACTCTGCATCAGCTGATCTGGGTGTCTTGGAAGTCACTCTATGCATACTTGTCTTCATGACTTTCCTCAGTGTCCAGTGTGCATCCTCGATTCGAGCTGGAATGTGATGAACAACTATCATTAAAAAGACTTCATTTATTTTCCAGGAAAGGTAGCAAATTCACATTAAAGATCACAGCACAGTCTAACTATGAGCACTGGCCAAAATTACTAAACTAGATTTAGCCGATAACCTAACTATGTTTATATGTGCAAGCTACATCAGCTAGAACTAGAAGATATTATTCAAGACACAAGTTGCTCTCACCTGATTGAACAAGTACCTAAATGCTTAAATTTTGCTCCTACTTTATTTACCCACTCTTCTCAAAAGGGGGGAAAGAAAAAGTGCTAGCTTCAATCACCCCCTACTTTCTTTTTCATAATAACATCAAAGTCTATAAGAAACTATCAATTGTCTACATATCACAAAATCACTTCTCATGAGGAGACAGGAAATCAAGCATGATCACCCAACACCTTATACTCTTTGTTTCGCTTTGCTACCTAGTTTGAAATACATAACCAGAATTCAAACATCCTAATGGATGTATGAACTGAGATCAAAACAGTTCTGTAGAATAGGTCAATCAAAGATAGGGAAAATGCAACAGCTTGCCTACGTATCAGTATCAAGAACACAGCTGACATCCACTTCATCCCATTTATAAAACAATTCAAACTATTATATTGATATATTGGTACACTTTATAGAGCTTGAGCTTTTCTCAAGCTCAAAGTTTGGTTAAGCTCCTAAAGCTAGGGATATAAATAAACATGTCCACGACAAGTCCAACCACAAATTTCTCGATGGCATAGGAATGACACTGGATCCTGATGGACAGAAGATGTAATGTAAGAATCTGAGGATTAGTTAGTCATGATGTAATCCAATTTAATAACAGAAGTGTTTTAAGCTACATAAAAATTTGCCAACTTTACCAACTGAGATATAATGAATTTAGGGCAAGAGAAAATAAGATGGTTAGAAAATACACAGCTAAAAAATTTAAGAACGCATAAAATTTACTTTTAAAATGGTGATCAAAATCTTAATTGCTTCTACACTCGTCTATTTGACAGGCAAATTTGTTCTCGAGTTCTGTAAGAAGAGGTTTAAGACAGATATTGGAAACAGTTACCTCCATCAATGTCAACACCAAGAATGCTCTGGCAACCAAACTTTTTTGCTGTAGAAAAACAAAAACAGAAATTAAGAAGTTTGAGGCCCAGTAAAACTGAGACTACCCATGCACTTGAGTACAAGATATGAAAACATTAGCAAATAAAACAAAAATGGCGCAAAACTCCTCGCTAGTCATCAAAGGGGCATTTAGGAATTAATATATATGGAAGAATTGCTTACCAATTGCTATTGTGATCAACCCACTATTGCAGCCAATGTCAAGGCAATCCTTGCCCTCAAACCATTCCCTCTTCATCACCTGCAGTCTAGGATCTTCGTCCAAGTCCTGCCCAACCTGGGAACACCATTGGCATGACAAACCTCCACATTGAGTGTACCAATAATAGAGATATGAAGACTTAGTTGGATTACAAACTCATATAGTCCAGAGTGTAATAAAATTATTTCACTCATAAGATATGCGGATTATGAAGCTTCTACAACTTCAATGGACAGAGTCAGAATTTTACACTTATCCAGCATTCACATGAGAGAATTTCCGCAGCAATGCTCAAGGAAAAACAACACAACACACAGAAAAAAAGATGCTAAGAAAAGAATTCACCTTCAAAGCCGCATCCCCATCCCCCCACCCCCCAAAAAAGAATGTATCTGTACCTGTATATGTAGTATATATTATATGTCTATATACATATATATACTAGCTATAACCAAATTTAAAATAGCTGAAAAATCTACATCACTAGAGCCCAAATTGAAATGTCTAAAGCGGTATTATAAATACTTATAATTTCATATTAAAAACACTAGGAAACAAAAAGATCATTAGACAATCAATTACTACAAACATACACAAAAAGCATAAAGGTAATATTAGAAAGGAGATGGGAGATGGGAGATGGGAGATGGGAGATGGGATTACTCTATATCCATAGTAATTCCTGTAATTTCCAAAGATGGCAACTTCTTTCCGATTCCTTTTCTTAGAGGGTTGCTGTTGGCCAGTACATGCTGCCGACTCCTCGGGCCGCTCCATTTTCTTCTCATCGCTGTTTTTCTTCATCTTGTAGCTGTTCTTGTTTTTGCTTTTGTGATTGCTATTGTTCTCTTCCCCCATTCTTGAGTAGGACTTTTCGACAAATTGAAAAAAATTAGCCGAAAAGGATTAAGAGGGACTGGGGTTTGTGGATTTGGGTTGAGGGGTTCAGGGTTTCATGGCGGTGAAAGAGAAGGGATCGACTGAATAATGCTTCCGCTTTTTGGAAGCTATTCTTGTTTTCCTTGTTTTGTGGAAAAAAGAAACAAACAATTATTATTATTATTATTATTAATACTATTATTATTCTAAAATACGCATGGATCAATTTTCAAGTTGCTCTATTAGGCCGATTTTATAAATTTAATATTTTTATGCTATGTTCGATTCACTTTTATTGTCAATTACAAAATATATGGATTTTTTTTTTACATAAAATCTGTGAAAATAAAATTACATTCTAATGAATGAGTTGTGAAATTTAAATAATTGGGCTGGTTGATTTGACTTTTCATTTTGATAAAATATATCTAATTTACTTATTTTTTAAATATAAAATGAAGAACATTTTTCAAAATGAAATGCAAATTTTTGAAAAATAAAGTGTATAATTTGAAAATAAGGTTGCAAATTAGAAAATAGGCTTTGAAAATAGAATTGCTTTTTGAAAATATTTAAAAAAAAAAAAAACAATTTCCAAAAATAAGCAAAAACAATCGCATTTTGCTAAAAATATAATAATATTTTGAGGAATGAGACATATCACAGCCTCAAATTGATCCATCATTTGGAACATACAAGTTGTCAATCTTAATGAAAATCATGGGTTTCAAATTCTTAGTTAAATTACATACCTTTGTTATTGGATTTTGATAAAAAGTTTCGTATCAGGTTCAAAATCATGAATTAAAAACAAAATATTTTAAATGCACAACAAAATCATTCAATCCAAACCTAATTGTGAGAATTATTCTTATGTAAGCTATGCTTAGCATTTGATATTTCTGTGTTGAGATTTGTATTGTTCGTCTAATAGAAATTTCTATTGGATATTTATTGTTGGAAAATAGTTGTAAATTCGGTTTTGATCAAATTTTAATTAATTTTTTAAATAGGTTTTATTTGATGCAAATGAGAATTATTTGGCTTAACATAATTTATTAATTTCTCCAAAATTAATTTCGAAAAAATGAACCACTTAAAAAAATATAAATTATTGAATTAGAAAATTATAGGAAGATGGAAAGTCTTCCATTTTCAAATTGAAAATGATTGAAACCACTTTGGTTTTTTTAAAGGAATATAATATTTTTGAATTATTGTTATATTTATATCGTAAAAATATTTAATATTTTGAGTAAAATTGCTACTGGCGATTTTAACCAATCAATTTTTCTCCCTAAAATATTTTAATTAGACAATAATTAGAATTTTTTAAAATACTTAATTAGACAATGATTGGACTGTGGTGAATTAATTTTAATCCTAAAATAATTAGAAAAATAATTAGGAATGATGAAGTAATTTAGTTAATAATTAGACAATGATGAAGTAATTTTAAATTAATAAAATAAATTGATTAAAATTAATAATATGCAATAATTAAATAATTAAGTTTGCAATGTTAAAAATAATGATTAAAAATAAATTAGTAAGAGGCAATTATGCAATGATTACAAATAAATATGATTAAAATTAATTTTGATTTATATTTTATATAAATTAATATATGTATGTATATGTATGAACAACTAAATTTTATATATTTAAGAATAGATATTTATTTATATATTAATTTATATTTAAATTATATAATCTTTAATTTTGAAATAATTTATTAATAAAGTATAGTTTATAAATAATTTATTAATAAAGTGTAGTTTATAAATAATTTATTAATAATATGTATAATTATTATATTAATTTAGTTTAATTATCTAATAAAATATTATTAAATGAATTATTATTTTAAATTTGAAGGACAATTTAAATAATTAAATTATTTTAAATACCACGAAGTTTTAAATTATTTTAAATCAAATGAATATATACAACATAATTTTTTTGAATGTTTAATACCAAAAAAAGTTTTAAGAAATATATAATACAATTTTCAAAGGTTTAATAAAAAAAATCCTAAAAATATTTTTTGGTGCCACAACAAGGCCAACGTTGATGTCGTCTACCTCTGCATCGACCTTCAGCAGCAACAATTTAATGTGTTTGTTTTTATTTGTCATTGTTGTTATTTACAATATAATTCAAATTAAAAGACGGATGGTCTCATGATGTTATGGAGTTCAATTCTTCACAATCATGATACCCACTATATGTAGGTGGATATAGTATATGCGAAACAACAAATTTTAGACAATGAGTACAATTAGGGGTGATTATAAAAATTCAAAAACTACCCAAACCGACCGCATCACACTACACCAAATTGCTTTCACCAAATTACTACATAAACCGTAGTTTAAAAATTCAATTGAAACCACATCACCTTATATGATTTAGTGGCGGTTTGAAATTTGAATAAACCAAACTGCACCGCTTATGTAATACCCGAGTCTCATGCTACTCACCTGCATAATATAGTTCATGTATTTTATGCTACATATGTATTATTTGCATTTTAATTAATATTTCATAGTGCGCTATATTTTATACAGTATTTTTAATAATTAAACTTTTGAAGTTGTCACTCGATATTAGTTTTCAAATTCTTTAACCTAATTGGTTGAGTTGGTACTAAAATACGAGAATTTAGGTGTCAACTATCAGATACCATTACGATACACGTAAGTGAAAGGTGGTATCGTTGTATTTATCGGTGTAGGATAAATTATGCAAATAAATTAATTAGCGAGAAAATAGTGATAGTAATGGTAATAATAATAATAAAAGAAAATAAGGACATTATCATATTAATTAAGAGGGTGTAAATTCTTACTAGAAAATAAACTTGGGGGTTTATAAATAAATATTAAAATATTATGTATTAATTATATATATAAAATATAATATATATATATACATATATCTATGTATAGATGTACGAAATATATATATAGATATAAGTATATGTGTGTAGTATAATAAAATAATACCATAATATATATATACGTATATGTATACACATGTATAGTATATTAGCTTTTTTTTTTGGATAAGCATATGCTATATATATATATTATATATATATTATTAGAATGTTAGTTTCTTAGTCATTAAGTAATAACACACACCACACATATACGGTTAACATCACACGCGCACGGCAACAAGAAAGGAAGAAAAAGCACGACAGGAAAGGAAAAAAAAAAAAAAAGAAGAAGAGAGAAAGAAAGAACAAATTTTTAATTGTAGAAATTTGAGAAAATTTTGGGTAAGTCTCTTCTCATTTTGTACGGATAAAAATATATATTTATGCCGTTTATTTCTAATTTGAAAGAAAGTTTTTGATCCAAGTTAACTAATTATTTACCTATGAGACAATAATTAATATACACCTTCAATTCGAATTAGTTACAAAGATTTGATTTTATTATCTTGTATTAATTGAATTGAGGGATTGATTATGGGATTATAACACATCAATTAAATAATATTAGAATAAATTCGAGACGGGAAATCAAGATATTTAAAAGATTTCAATTGGGTTGAAATATCTATATTTTAAAGTTTGACTCTTACTTAATTTAAATTTAAGATTTAAGATCCCTTATGAGATTTGACATAGTAAACCTATTGATTAGAAATGAAAATTAATATGTTATACTTTTACAAGCGGTCTTATATTTAAGGTTAGGGAGGAGAATCTTGTTAACTTTCAGTAGGACATCAAAGGTGAAAAATAAGTGAAAATCCATTTGCAACTACAATGATGAACATAGTATTTTATCAATTATCTATATTAAAGGTAATCCTTGGGTCTTAATATATGTATTGTGAGTATTATACATACCTTATAGTGCATATGTTGCTTGGATGATAAGATATATGATCTATTATATCATTGGACATGCCATTCATCAGCATTTACATGTCCATGCATAACATGTGCTCATAGTTGAAGTTTTTGCACGCATGACATTATTTTCAAAAAGAAAATATTTGGTTGGCCACTACTGGTGTACCGAGGCTTATGTGGATTATTTATATAATATTTTGGGGCGCCGCGAGTATTAATTATTGGAGGATCATAATAATGGTTGACAGGAGGTATGCCTTTGGTGGTCAGAGAGAAGAGCACATGACATATTTGAGAATAGCATTAGAGGTTTTAAAGGTGAAACAATTATATGCTAAACTCAAGAAATGTGAATTCTGGTTGGATCGAGTGGTATTCTTGAGACATGTCATATCAAGAGCAGGAATATCAGTAGATTCAAGTAAAGTAGAAGCTATTAATAGTTGGCCACGACCTATAAATCCTTCAGAAGTATGTAGCTTTCTTGGTTTGGTTGGATACTACCGTAGATTTGTAGAAGGATTTTTCAAGATTGTTTCCCCTTTAACACAGTTAACACAAAATGGTATCATATTTAACGGACAGAGACATGCGAGTGATGAGTGGATTTCATATCCATTAATTAAGTACTATTTGCTTAATTTTTTGATTAGTTTTTGAAATTTTTGTGAGTTGCATTATTGTTTTTAGTGTTTATTTTGCAGATTTGAAGATAAAAGAAGAATGTTACTTAGATGTAATAAAATCTACATTTATATTACATTTAAAAAAAAAAACGACCCATGAACAGTAGCGCCGAGGCATTGCGGCTACTGGAAAAGAAGGTTAGTCCAGAATGTGCAGCGCCTAGGTGCTGCCTAACGGACAACTAAGGGTAAAATTATCATTTTGTCCTCTTTAGGTAATCTCCATCTGATTTTTAAGATCCCAAAAGCCTCCATTTCAGATTTTTGTAGAGAGGGAGAGAGGGAGAGAAGAGAAAAGAAGCCAAGAAAGAAGAAGGAAGAAGAGAAGAAGAGGAGAAATTTCTTCGAACAGTTGAGAAGAAGACATCTACAAGGAGAAGAAACTCATCCTACTTCCAAATTTTATTTCATTTTTCTCTTTCTCTCATTAATTATGTTTATGAATATTGTTAAGTTATTATTCATTTTTATCATCATAAACTAATTTATTTTTCTAGGGTTGTGATGTAATCTAATTATGATGTTTTGAATATTTGTTTCAATTCAATTCTCAATTTATCTTCAAATTGAGTTTTCTACATTGTTCTTAATGCTTTCAATTATTTGGTCACTAATTGAATAATTTGCTAATCATATTGATCCGGGAGGTGATATATGTGTCTAGTTCTATGTGTAGAAAATAATAAATTGTATGTGAAATAGGAATATACTTACATGGTTTGTGTAGTCTTATTAGAGATCCAGAGAACTTAATGAATTGTTGATTATTGTAATTCACATAGGAATATAGAACCAACAATTGATGATATTTTCATTAGACTTTGGGAGAGGCTAGTGGATAATTTAGGGATTCTCGACTATCACTTAAAAAATAAATTGAAATTGATGAGATACATTATTCAATTCGGATTAATTATGGTGAAATCATAACCCTAGACTTTTATTTTTTTTTAATTTCATCATTAGTTGATTTTGATCATTAGTTAGTGTAGGTAGACTTAGTTTATAATCATAAACACTTATTTTATTTATTTAAATAAAATTAGAGTTAATATAATTTCGATAATTAATAATTCAGCAATTCTTGTGAGAACGATAATTTATTCATCACTTTATTACTTGTATACGATAACGTGCACTTGCATTCACGAATTTTCGCAACAAGTATTTGGCGCCGTTGGCGGGGATTATTTTATTTTGTTAATATCGATATGAAATAACTCTGATTTTAATTTGAATTTTTCTTATATATATATATATTATTTTTATTTTTCTTTTATCGTTTGAGTGTGCCCTTATTTATAATTACAAGTGTTCTATTGTGTGTGTGATATGAGCATAAAGTGGTAGATGAGATGACATATAATTCATACTATTGACCAAGTAAATATGACATGACAAATCAAGCTTCAATTCAGGCCTTTTGGATTAATCGAGAAAATGACATTACTGCATGGACTGCTCATATTGAAATCCTTTCAAAAGAGATGGAGAAATATTTTGCAGTAAATGCTAATCATTCACCATTTAAGGTATGCTAATCCTTTCAAAAGAGATGGAGGATGAACAATATATATCAACATAAATACCTCTAAAGGAGAAAAGAGAAGAATATTGGGATGTTAATTTGCTAAGTGATGAAGAGATGGAAACTGTCTTGTGGATTAAAAAACTGATGAAGGATGAACAAGAGCTATCAACACAAATACCTCTAGTGGAGAATAAAGAAGATCAAGAAAATATTTAACCAAGCCCTTCTCAAGAGTCATCACCAGAAGTTTCTTATCCTCATCTTCTACAAAATAGCAGGCCTATGTCAAATATTGTGGAGGATGATACGTGGATGTCATTGAACAAGTGTGAATTGGAGGATCAAAAGTTGGGAGATTGCTCATTAAAATATTATATGATGGAAAATAAAAGTGCATTTAAGGATATTGGCAAATATATTATCCATATAGATTTCATCATCCCAAACATTGAAAAGGATAAAATATTTCTCTTACACAAGGACAACTATTATATGTCATCAGACATGCACTCAACAATATAAAAGAGGCACTTGATCCCATGCCGGATTATGCTCACTATGCTTATCTTTGGGAATCACCTACACTTTTAGAGCATACAAAGGCATGGCCTGATAAACACTTATTTTTGGATCTCGATTGAGCAAGGAAGAAGTTCGACTGAAGACTATAAATCAAGCACTTCTTGAGAGGCAACCCAAGTATTTTAATTTTTCTTTTATTTTTATTATTTAGTTGTTTAATATTAATTTTGTTATTCTAGTCTGATGAATTTTGCTTGTTTGTTTTATTTCAGGATCCAACTCAAGTTTGGGGGAGGATTTGTAAAAGAATGAGTGATATGCCACCAACTAATAAATGCACTTTCATCACTATTATAGAAGAGGATGATGATTAAGTTGATGAGAACTAACACCATTCAAGGAAGTCTTCTATACCTTATCTTTTTTTTTTTAACATTCAGGACAATGTTAGTTCTAAGTTTGGGGGTGGATGTATGTGCTTCATTTGCTTTTGTTTATTTATAGCTTTTGGAAATTGATGAATGTTGTGATTATGTATGTACTTGACTATTGTGGTAATTTTTATCTTTCTTGTAATCCTTTGACATATTGAGCACATAGCCTTGAGCATTTGGATTTTCTGCATGCTTAGAAAAAGTTTATGTGAATTTTTTTGTGATCTCATCTAATTCTAAAACTTGTTTGATTGTCACTCGAGGCGAAATCCTAGGCTACAAACATTATGGAAGTGATTTAGGCTATTTTTGGTCCGTTTGAACCTTTTAAGCCACCCTATTTTTAATGCATAATCTTTAGTGTCCCCCGCTGAGTTTAATAAGCCATTTTCTTTGTCACCATACAAATCAACCTCAACCAATTATTTAATTTTATCTTACATATTACCCCACACTCAGCTCATTGCTATTCTAGTAACATTATTTTGAGTATTGAAAGTAAAAAAAAAATGGCAAGAGAGGTGGCGAAACTCCCGAAAATAAAAAAGAGTAAATAAATATGAGAAAAGAGTACAACATCTATTGCTCATAAAAACAAATAAGTTTGGGAGTGTAGCACTTAAAAAAAAAGAATATGTGAAAAAAGGGAGTTAAACGAATAAAGTGGCGTGACAAATCAAAAGAAGAAACGTTCGTGAAGGTGTGAGACGAAAATGTGGTGGTGTTCATCAACAAGTTTCTAGAATAGTTATGTGCTATGAGTAATTTGAGTCACTATATTATCTTTTATCCTACCATTACCTTACTCACACATTATAAGCTTTCAAAGTTCTAATAATCTTTGATGTTATGTTAGTTTATATTAGTGGAGAGTGACATGAAAAATAAATCTATGGAATTTAAACAAAAAAAAACATAATTAAGAGATCAATAATTTTATTGTAAGTTTGCATAAACTAATCCGAGTAGTGAAAAGTTAGATGTAAGAGGCTACACACACACTCAAAGGATTTAAAGATAGGTGAATTTGACACTTGAGTCGAAATTGTGCATTTTGATGATATTTTGATATTTCCTTGAGTTATAAACTCACAATGTTTTTCGAAACTCATTCAGTTAGTAGGTTGTGATCATCATTTGTTATTTTACTTGTTTTATTTTTTTATTTTGCTTGAGGACTAGCAAAACATTAAGTTTGGGGGTATTTGATGAGTGAATTTTATATCCATTAATTAAGTATCATTTGCTTAACTTTTTGATTAGTTTTTGAGATTTTTGTGAGTTGAATTATCATTTTTAGTGTTTATTTTGTAGATTTGAAGATGAAAGAAGAATGTCACTTAGATGTAATAAAATCTACATTTATATTACATTTAAAAAAAAAAAATCAACTCGTGAACGCTGCTATTACTGGAAAGGAAGGTTAGTCCAGAATGTGCAGTGCCTAAGCACTACCTGGCGGATAACTGAGGGTAAAATTATCATTTTGCCCTCTTTAGGGCATCTCCATCTGATTTTTAAGATCCCAAAAACCTCCATTTCAGATTTTTTAAGAGAGGGAGAAAGAGAGAGAAGAGAAAAGAAGCTAAGAAAAAAGAAGGAATAAAAAAAGAAGATGAGAGATTTCTTCCAAGAGTTGAGAAGAAGACATCTATAAGGGGAAGAAACCCATCCTACTTTCAAGTTTTATTTCATTTTCCTCTTTTTCTCATTAATTATGTTTATGGATATTGTTAAGTTATTATTTATTTTTATCATCATGAACTAATTTTTTTTTAGGGTTGTGATGTAATCTAATTATGATGTTTTGAATATTTGTATCAATTTAATTCTCAATTTATCTTCAAGTTGAGTTTTCTACATTGTTCTTAATGCTTTCAATTACTTAGTCACTAATTAAATGATTTGCTAATCATATTGATATAAGAGGTGATATAGTCTAGTTCTATGTGTAGAAAATCATAAATTGCATGTGAGATAGGAATATACTTAGATGGTTTGTGTAGTCTTATTAGAGATCCATATAACCTAATGAATTGTTGATTGTTGTAATTCACATAGGAATATAGAACCAGCAATTGTTGATATTTTCATTAGACCTTGGGAGAGGCTAGTGGATAATTTAGGGATTCTCGACTATCACTTGGGAAATAAATTGAGATTGATGAGATAAATTATTCAATTCAGATTAATTATGGTGAAATCATAACCCTAGGCTTTTAAGTTTTTTGAATTTTATCATTAGTTGATTTTGATCATTAGTTAGTTTAGTTAGACTTAGTTTGTAATCATAAACACTCATTTTTGTTTATTCAAATAAAATTAGAGTTAACATAATTTCGATAATTAATAATTCAGTAATTCTCATGGGAACGATCATTTATTCATCACTTTATTACTTGTATACGATAACGTACAATTGCGTTCACGAATTTTCACAACAACGAACAAAGTTTCCAAGAATTAAAGAAGAGGTAACATCGGCACCCATTCTTTCAATTCCATCAGGTACTGGAGGCTTTGTAGTTTACAATAACGCCTTGAAGAATGGCTTGGGATGTGTACTGATACAAAATGGAAAAGTGATTGCATATGCATTGAGGCAACTGAAAGAATATGAAAGAAATTACCCTACACATGATTTTGAGCTTGTTGCAGTGGTGTTTGTGTAATACTCCTATTACTACACAACTAGATATATATTGTTTAATTTGATATGGTAGAACCTGTGCATACATGGAATATATTTTTTGTAGCACTTTATGAAAAGATAAATCACTTCTTACATGCACAACCCTGTTTAAAATACTTTCTCACACATATAGCAAGATCAATATTTATATAAAAGCACAACACCCACAACGACCCAATATTTACATACTTATTTACAGTAAAGTTTTAAAAGCGAAATATAGTACCAGTCTAAAAATATAATAAAAGAGATTCAAAATATAATAAGCCAACAAAAATAGCCCAACAGGTCATCATCCATGTACACACTCTCTCAGACACCTGCATGAGCTCCAACCGCCGCCCAGCCAGTAAAAGATGCTTCAAGCGTCGTCGTACTCACCTACAATGCATAAACTATATGAGCTAATGCTCAACAAGTAAAGATTATGCATGTCAAAGAATAATCTACAATATCAAGTCATGCATCTCAAAATGCTATGCCCACAATGCAATTTTATGCATCAAAATATTTCTCTCAAAATCATTTCTTTCTTGGGCCCCTGACCAACGCTACTATCCCATACACCGAAAAAGAGCTCTATACACCGCCATAGTCCAATGGCCAATAATTATATAAGCATGCAAATCCATGCATACTTATATGCATATAAATCCATGCACACGAACCTGCAAATCCATGCATAAAACCATGCAAATCCATGCATGTTTCGGTGCACTAGTAGTGGTCAACAAAATATTTTTCTTTCTCAGAATCATGTCATGCAATGCAAGATTTATCACAATGCTCGTATATGATGCATGCACATGCCAATACCCATGTATGTTTGCTCAATGGACATGAATGATAGTAATGTGTGTCCTCTGCTTTGCACATATGATCTATGATATTACATATAAATCACACATTTACTATGTCTATGCATTGTAGTTGCGAATGAATCTTTACTTACCTTTCACTTGGTTGGTGGTTTAGTCTAGATTTGTTTATTGTTCCCCTCCAATCTTAGATGTAAAATAGCCTGTAATATTACCAACATCAAGCATCATTCCCAATTTGGCAAGTTGAAAGTATAAAATATCATATTAAGACCTTAAACACCAAGCTATCTAAGTTTTACAAACTAGAACCCAATCTAGTCCCCCCAATACCTTAATTTCTCATCTTAGATATATGTAAATATCATATAATTGAAGTATTATAACTCTAATATCATGTACCTAATTGTTAACATTCAATAGCAATATGTTTAGGTTGAAATATGCTAAGTTATCAAATGGGACAAATTCACATTTTTATATTTACTTGCTATCCAATTTAGTTGAATGATAATTTTGACATCCCTAAACATATCCAATCACTCCCAAATTTTTACCACACTTAGATAACATGTATATAAATGTAACCATACCATAGAATTGCTAAAAATCATGGATATAACTTCCCAAGGTCAGCTCTCTTCACAACATACTGAAACAGATTATTTCCCTACTGTGACAGTTTTGCACATTTCATGACATTAATGATTTTGGCACCCTTACGTATATTCAATCTCTCCCAAATTTTTACCATACTTATATAACATATACACAGAGGCCACCAGGTTATATTATTGCCAAAACTAATTGATTTAGCTCCCCTAATTCAGTCTCCTTCACAACACACCAAAACAGATTTTACTACTTTGACAGTTTGAGTGTTTCTCCAATATCATTCTTTATTTCAATTTCTAATCGATCAAAATTCATTTCAATATTATTAACTCATATATAAATATGTATATGATGATAATTATAGGTTTTATTCAACATACCATATACTTTTGAAACCTAAAACACAAGAATACATCAAGGTGACAGTTTCTAGCATGTGTTTTCTATCAAATATTTTCAACCACAAACCCTTTCTTTATGCATCAAAGCCTATTTAATAACATACTAACACATTTATAAATAATATTCAAAGCTTAATAATCCAATAAACCTCAAAATAAATTTGAAAATCATGCCAACCCATAGGTTAAGCTCACCTTGCACAGTTTTCTACTTAAACTTGGTTATTTCTCATTCCCTTTGCTTGTTTTGCCTTCTTTTTTGGTTGGAATCACTTAGGACCTATTTAGAGAGCTTTTTACATGTATTTATAAGATGAAATGGTTCAGAAGAAGGTTCAAGTCGTGGCTGTTAGCTTAAGAGTGAAGAATAAGTTGAGGTGCTAGCTTGATAAGTCTAAGCATGAGGTGGCATAAGCTTGAGGTGACATGTAATGGTATAATCTGATTTTCTCCCTTATCTTGCAACTCTAATCTTATGTGTCTCACATATTCCTATTTGGTTGCAACCTATCTTCATCACCATTCATTCCTATAGCTAATTCCTATGTCCGTTCATTAGGTTCTTCACCCGAAAAATCATCGGTTCTTGCTCGATTGATAAGTTTGTGCACCGATAGTGTTACAAATCTATGAACCTAGTTATATAAAATTTAAATTGTAGTATTGTATGTCTAGTTGTCCCAATACATATAATATTAAAATTTATGATCGAACTGACTTACTTTCTATAAATTTTTCTGTGACACCTTTCGAACTTCTAAGGTTACCACGTGTAACCTAGCACTATTCATTATATTGACACCTCAATTTTTTCTTATCTTAATACAAAATCAACCATTTAGGTTAGGGGATTCGATAATCAATATCGTGCGAGAGCTTCAAAATTAAGTTTAATGATTAAAAACGCCATATAAAATAAAATGAATTATATGATGTCATATCAATACAAATAGCACGCAATTAACATATAATGCATAAATCATATTTGGTCATGTGAGTAGTAAGAGGCTCGAGTATCACAGTTTGCACTGAAGATATAGATGGCACTATCTATATGGGGAGCGGTGTAAAATCTATACTAATCACAAGAACTTAAAATACTTCTTCACACAAAAAGAACTGAATATACGACAATGATGGTGGTTGGAGCTAGTGAAGGATTATGACTGTGATATCAACTACCATCCCGGTAAGACTAATGTGGTGACGGATGCACTGAGCAAAAAATCAATACAAGGTACCGCAACTACTCTTTCTGTTCAGAGACCACAGTTAATTGAATTCTAAAAAATGAATGTGGAGATTATACAATTGGGAGAAATGGAAATAAAGTTAGCAGCCCTGACACTCCGGCCGTTATTAATCGACAAAATTCAACAGGGACAACAAGGGGATGAATATTTTACCAAGGTAAAGAAGGATATTACTTCGGGGTGCCGTCTGATTTTAAAATATTTGTGAATGGAGTGTTGCAATTTAGGGAATGATTATATATGCCCCATGTGGATAACATTAGAAAAGATATTCCTACAGAGGCATATTCAACATCTTATTCAATACATCCAGGAGCTACTAAAATGTATAGAGACTTGAAGATGCATTACTGGTGGCTAGGTATGAAAAAAAATATTACATAGTACGTGGACCAATGTTTAACATGTCAGCAGATAAAAACAGAACATCAAAGACCAACGGGAACTTTGCAACCTCTGCTTATTCCAGAATGGAAATAGGAAAGAATCACTACGAACTTTGTGGCGGGTTTACCCTAGATCGTGAAAGGTCATGATGCTATTTGGGTGATTGTGGATAGATTAACTAAATTAGCTCATTTCTTTCCCATTTGTTCAACCTATTTCATAGATCGATACACACAAATATACATATAGGAAATGGTTAGACTCCATGGTGTACCACTATCCATTACTTCTGACAGAGACTCGAGATTTCTGTCTACATTTTGGAGAAGTATACAAAGGGCATTGAGAACGTAATTATCTTTTAGTATTTCATATCATCCTCAGACCGATGGACAATCTGAATGAACAATACAAACCTTAGAAGATATGCTTAGAGCCTGGGTATTGGATTTCTAAGGACAGTGGAGCAAGTATCTACCTCTGATGGAATTCTCATATAACAATAGTCATCAGGCTACAATCGGGATGGCTCCTTATGAAGTACTGTATGGTAGGAAATATAGATCTTCAGTTCACTCAGATGAGGTAGGTGAAAAGAAATTTTTAGGCCCGAACATAATTCGGGAAATGACAGAGGCTGTGTTATAAATCCGAAAAAGAATAGAAATTGCCTAAAGTCGATAGAAAAGTTACACAGACCAAAGAAGGAGGATGCTAGAATTTGCCATAGAATATCAAGTATTTCTTAACGTAGCTCCAATGAAAGGTATTATGCAGTTTGGGAAGAAAGAAAAGTCGAGTCCTAGATATATCGGTCCATTTCCTATTATTGAGAGAATAGGGAATTGTTGCTTACAAACATGACCTGCCTACATCAATGCCTCAAGCCTCAAGTACATAATGTATTCCACGTATCCATATTGAGAAAGTATGTTGCGAATCCATCCCACATTCTACGGAACGAACTAGTAGAGTTGAGATCAGATTTATGTTACGAGGAAAGACCTGTTAAAATTCTACTATGGGAGATAAAACAACTTAAAAATAAGAAAATCCCATTAGTCAAGGTATTATGGAGGCACCAATCAATGGAAGAGGCTATATGGGAAAGAGAAGATGAAATGAGAGTCAAATACCCAGAGCTTTTTTGGTAAGCAAAATTTTGGGGATGAAATTTTCATAAGGGGGAAGGATGTAATACCCGAATCTTGCACTACTCACCTGCCTAATATAGTTCATTCATTTTATGCTATGAATGTGCCATTTGTATTTTAATTGATATTTCATAATGCACTATATTTTATATGATATTTTTAATAATTAAACTTTTGAAGTTGTCACCCGATATTAATTTTTAAATTCTTTAACCTAATTGATTGACTTGGTACTAAGATACAAGGATTTACGTGTTAACTATCAAATACCATTACGATACACGTAAGTGAAAGGTGGCATCATTGTGTTTATCGATGTAGGATAAACTATGCAAATAAATTAATTAGCGAGAAAATAGTGATAGTAATGATAATAATAATAAAAAAAGAAAGTAAGGACATTATCATATTAATTAAGAGTGTATAAATTCTTACTACAAAATAAACTTGGGGTTTATAAATAAATATCAAAATATTATGTATTAACTATATATATAAAAATATAATATATATATATATGTACAGATGTAGGAAATATATATATATATATAGATATAAGTATATGTGTGTAGTATAATAAAATAATAAAATAATAAAATAATACCATAATATATATATACATACATATATATATATACACGTATATAGTATATTAGCTTATGTTTTAGATAAGCATATGCTATATATATATATATATATTAGAATGTTATTTTCTTAGTCATTAAGTAATAACACACACCACACACACAAGGTTAACATCACACATGCATGGCAACAAGAAACGAAGAAAAAACACGGCAGGAAAGGAAAAAAAGAAAAAAAAAGAAGAAGAAGAAGAAGAGAGAAAGAAAGAACAAATTTTCATTCATAGAAATTTGAGGAAATTTTGGGTAAGTCTCTTCTCATTTTTTACGAATAAAAATATATATTTATACCGTTTATTTCTAATTTGAAAGAAAGTTTTTGATCCAAGTTAACTAGTTATCTACCTTTGAAACAATAATTAATATACACCTTCAATTTGAATTAGTTACAAAGATTTGATTTAATTATCTTGTATTAATTAAATTGAGGGATTGGTTACGGGATTATAACACATCAATTAAATAATATTAGAATAAATTCAAGATGGAAAATCAAGATATTTAAAAGATTATGATTGGGTTGAAGTATATATTTTAAAGTTTGACTCTTACTTAATTTAAATTTAAGATTTAAGATCCCTTATGAGATTTGACATAGTAAACCTATTGATTAGGAATGAAAATTAATACGTTACACTTTTACAAGTGGCCTTATATCTAAGGCTAGGGAGGAGAATCTTGTTAACTTTCAGTAGGACATCAAAGGTGAAAGGTAAGTGAAAATCTATTTGCAACTACAATGTATGAACATAGTATTTTATGCATTATCTATATTAAAGGTGATCATTGGGTCTTAATATGTGTATCGTGAGTATTATACATACCTTATAGTGTATATGTTGCTTGGATGATGAGATATATGATCTATTGTGTCATTGGACATGCCATTCATCAGCATTTACATGTCCATGCATAACACGTGCTCACAGTTGAGGTTTTTGCACGCATGACATTATTTTTAGAAAGAAAATATTTGGTTGGCTACTACTAGTGTACCGAGGCCTATGTGGATTATTTATATGATATTTTGGGGCGCCGCGAGTATTAATTATTGGAGGATCATAGTGGTTGACAGGGGATGTGCATCTGATGGTCACGAGAGAGTAGACCACTTAACTATGCCCTTATAGATCCCACTGGCGGAAAGACTTCTGGAGGATCATAGGGGAAGATGGGGGGTGGACCTCTAATGATCCCAAGAGATGACCCCTGAACTGTGTCGATCTTTTTATGACCATATAATTATTGATATTGTTGAGAGTTCTATCCGGTACATAATAAGTGGGCCAAGGGCCCAGTGATGGAAAATAATTTTGAATGAACTAATTGTGATACATGATTTTCACTTATTGGACATTAGCTCACGTAGTTCACACATTGTAGGTGAGTTTGGTGATACTTGAAGCCATGGACTTACTGGGCAAACTACTAGAGTTCCTATAGGTTTTGAGAATCAGTGTACATGGATGACGACCTATTGGGTTGGTTGTTAGCTTATTTGATTTTGGAGTCTACTGTATTAAATTTTAGGACTTGTATTATGTGTTACTTTTAAAACTTTTTTGTACATGGGTATGTAAATATTGTGGTTGTTATGGGTCATCTACAGGTATATATATTAATCTATGAGTGGGAAAATAGTTTATTATTTATTAATATGTTATGGGGAAAAAAAAAATTCATATATGCACACAGGTTCTATTATACCAAATTATAATATATATATGGTTGTATAGTAATGGAAGTGTTACAGCTTACATATGTATATTAAATTTATTAATAGTTAATACTAGCTTTAGTTTTGACAATTAACTTGTAATTGTAATATTTATTTAAATTTTATGAAATTAACTCTTTATGTGGTCATCAACTTGTTATAAAGTTTATTTATTTTTTCATTTATCTCAAATTGTGATGCAATGAGCATGTATGTTTAATTTCAATATTAAAAAGTTAAGCATTTTTTTTTCTTTTAGAAATGTTGGTTGATTTAATTTTTTTCAATTTTTTTTTTACTTTCTTTCCAATTGTTTACTTTTCCTTTGTAATTTATGGCACATGAATGAATCAATTTTTCTTTTCAAGAATTAGAAAATGAAAAAATAAGTATTTTTTTGTGTACATACTCAATTTTTTTTTGTGTTAATGATGTTTGTATATTCAAATATTTTAATTTGTATTTCAAAATATTGAGAATTTTTGTTTTATTTTCTCTAATGTACCTATTATAGTTTATATAATATAAATGAAACTAAATGAATAAGTAGAATATATGAAATGAGTTGAATTTTATGCACAACGATGTAGCTATTTGTTAGTACTAGAAAAATTATGCTATTATTTTCAGGATAAAAACTATGGTGTTTTTTTTATGCTGAAATGATTTTTTCTATTAATACTTTAAATTTTTGGCTTAATAATTTATCTTTATTGGTAAAAAATCACCAAACCACACAAAACTGCATAAGCTACACTTTTCATTTTACTTGACAAAACTGCAATTTGAAATTAATTTCTAACAAAACCACACATAGCAATTTAATTTGAAATTAGTGAATAAAACTGCAAAACTGCAAAACTGCACCATGATCACTCCTAAGTACTGTATCCTCACTGTTACTATCTAGATGGGTACTCCATGTCAAGATCAGAACCAAGTAGTGCCGAGAATGACTGTGTGTATGGTGGCATACCCTAATAATGAGTGAACAACTTATCCGTTTGTGTCTCTTGAGGCACATAGTAATCAACAGTGTTGTCCATACCATGAAACATAGAAAATATCGAAGTAAATGGACATGTCATATCTACTGTAGTAGACATATATAGAGGAGAGATGTTGTAAGACATAGAAGCATGACTAGTAACTATAGGTGTACCTCGTAAGTAGATGGACCTGCCACATTTGCCTTTACTGCGCTACTACATCTTCTTCTCCTTATACCTCTATGAGCACACCGGTCTTCTGGAGATGGCATTTGTTATTTTCAGATATGCTGACTGGCTAGACATTTTGCTCATGCTCTTAGGCACATTTGGGGCTGTTGGAGATGGCATGTCAACAAACTGCTTACTGATATACGTTAGCCGGCTTTTTAATAGCTTGGGTTATGGTAAGTCACCTCAGAACCATGGGAACTTCATGGATGAGATTGAAAAGGTTAGCATTCACATACTAACTTCTAACTTTTTTGTGCATTTTCTTGTAAGCAAAAGGCCTTGATTTCCTATTATATATTCATGATTTATGTATAAGTAGGTAGACAAATTTTCAGCAAGATGATCTTGCCAATGAGCCCTGCATGATGACTCAAATACAATCTTTATGTGGGGTTGCATGGTTGTACTTTTTTGTGCATTGGTGGAGGTCACTTTCAGTACCACCAAACCATGATAACTCTTTCGTAAGTAGGGTGTTGTTGATAAGGCACATGAACTAAATATTGATGACCCTAGAAGAAAGGTCTGGTTTGATAATAAATCTCATCAACGGACCTTCTAAGAGGGTTCCCCAATATCATCATCCTCTTCGACACTAACTCTCATTCTCTCAATTGCTCCTTCCTAAAACACGAGTAAACAAGTTTATTATTAATTATCAACATTTATATAATTATACAATAAAATATATGTCACTAATAATATATGTACCAAAGTATCTAAGGCAACTGTATCTTAGGGCTGATACCTCTAATGCATAGGCAAGTGCATGGGAGATATCAAACGTCATGTAATGCTATTATACCAAGATAAGTATCCATATCCAGTACTATCAACTTCAGTACTATAAGGGGTGGATACAAGAAGCGCATGCCTATTTGTCCACTGAGCCACATAATGCTGGTGATAAAGAGCTCAATTTTGAGCAGTGTGTCCTCTACGATCTACGTCGTGTTATATCACATGATGCCCAAATATATCTAGAGGAATATACTATCTCATGCCGAATTGTCGCATGACTTGCTAAGGATGATAGAGCTCCATAATAGCATAGTGAATCAATGAACATGATGATCTCCACACATTTATAATATGTCTATCTCTAAGAGTTTATGTCTCAGGCCAAGTTAAGGTCATACGACTGCAAAAAAATATATTAGTATGTACAATATGGCTATGTAATTAAAATAATCAACAATGAGCTCGCCTACCTACTTATCAATCATTATGTCAAGAAAGTCCCTAGTGACCCTGATAGAATACCTCCTCGTGTGTATGTAGCTATGGTAATGTATCCACCTGTATAGTACAAATCATGTCAATATAACATATAAGAATATATATGAACCATTTGATTTAATAAATAAATATATTCTTTATAATTTAATATTAATTATTACAAGTGATACCTGATACCATATGGAGGAATAGGAAGTTGATGATCGTCATCACCTACAATTGGTTCCATATTATTCCGACTACGTAATTATCTGGGCATCAGAGTAGTAATACACAATATAATTACTTTAATTTATGACATAATAAAAGTATAATTAGGTATGAGAGACTGAAATTAAATTTACATGTAGAAGATACATGGCTCCACCAATATCATGCCTCTCTTTACCGCTCGCACAACACAACTCATGGTATAAAAATTGAAGACTACACTAACCCAGCTAAATCTACCATAGTCTGCAATATGCTTCATGTGTGTAAATACAACAATGACACCTTATTGCCTAATGTATCCGGACACATAACACTGCCCAACAGAATCAATGCACATCCTAGAGACTATCTCTCGACATCTTGATCTAGGGTGTCATTAGTCACTGGATGGGCCATCAGGTAATCCCTGATGGTAGTTAATACAATACGTGAACCATGAAAATGCACGTCCTTGGGTAGGAATCCTAGATAATGGAGGTAATACTGCTGCCACTATGGAATCGACCTCCTAATATCCACACCGATAATGGGCTCTCCCTCTATTGGTAGGCCCCAAATGACTGCTATATCCTGCAACATAACATTTACCTCATCAACTCGAAAATGAAAGGTGTGGGTCTCGGGCCACCATCTCTCAACAAGCACGATGATCATGTGACGATCAATGTTAAAATACCCATACCTATAAATACCATAGAATCCCATGTCAAATAACATATGAACCACACGGTAATGTAGCTTTCCATCAATATCATCATCACCGTCGTCGAGTCTCCAAAATAATCTAACTTTATGGATGATGGATAAGATGTTACCTACAGTACCCAGAAAGACATCATCGGATTGGTGATATATTTGTCTACGTAGAACTATCATCACGCGGGGACTATAAACATTAGGATTGTCCATCCTGCAATAATAATCCCGATTAATAATGCAAGTTGTGAAATAAATATGTCATTTATTATTATATACAAAATTTAAACAAATGTGTATAATTAAACAAGTCAAATCATTAATCATATGCTTAGATTAAATAAGTCAAATCAGATAACATAGGCAAAAATTACAAATATCATATGCGATAAACAATAGATGTACAAAGATTACAAATATCATATATGATAAAGTCATATAACAAGTCATCGACTAGTCCTTACAAAGATAATACAAACTAATAATTATTTATATTAGTCCCTAACAACATCATCCACATTGTCAACTAGTTGTTCCACGTTGTAATATATCACATGTTGGCTTGCACGATATTGTTGTCTAGCACTAGTATGAAGCCAATCTATCTTGTTCGGGATTCGAGCAGCATTATCTCATCTACAATGCTTCCGAACTTGCAAAGATGGATTGTGGCACAGCTCGAAAGATGAGGTGTTCCAATAATCTTTATCCAACAACTGCTCAAACCTGCCACTATATGTGTCCACATAAGAAACAGTGCTATAGTACAATTTTATGAAGACTGCAGGCCCCAAAATGTCGATAAACTTACATTATTTGCGAGCATAAAATTCCAGTGTGCCTCCACCTATCGCGTGAGCACTCTGACAACTTCAATTTCATAATATGTGTGTAAATATTGGATGATCTGGCTTGTCACGTTATTATCGAAGCAAATTGCTCGGTGTAATCAAACATGTGTACAGTATACTTTATGGACTGCTTCTGCAAAGTATCATATTATCTTCATACTTCATCAGACCACGGTTAGTTCTTCTTAATCATTTGACGACCCTTTGATGTATGATCAAAAAAGTATTTTACATAGTGATGAAATATCATTCCAACAATAGCAGTGATTGGGAGTTGCCTAGCACCTTTTAGAACTCCATTAAAGCACTCTGGCAAGTTTGTTGTCATTATGTCACAACATCATCCTTTATCATGAGAGAGGGTCCATTGATATTTATCAATGCTATCCAAATATGCATATGCATCCTCACTAAAACTCTTGATCTATTCCATGATGTTCTCAAATTTAGTAGGTCTCAATGCTGAATCAGCATTATATGCTATGTCCTTCAACTTGATGCTTTTGAACCACTTGTTAAAGTTTGAGCACACATACATTAAACAAAATGATGCACTCTACAAGGGAGCTGAAAGTCAGGTATGTATTCAACCGCTGCAATAAAACCAATGAGCTACAACTTTAAAGTTGCAAACCCAAGTACAAGTTGTGTCAAGTAATAAATTTCTTGGGAATCTGAGGTCGATCTATAGGGAAGTTATTTGAAGTTTTTGTGTTTATATTTCTTAAAAGATGGGCTAGATGTGGTCTAGATTATAAAGAAAAATTTAGGCTATGACTAAAAAATCAAAGTAATAAAAGTATTAAGGATTAGGGATCCGCTCTTGAGTTTTGGATAGAAGAATGATTATTTATTCTTTTTACCTCTTTTAAATCCCATTATTAGAATCTATACACAGTGAAGGTTCTAATGGGAAGATGTTATCAAATAGCTCATGCATTAAGGTAATTATGATATTATTTTATTGTTTGCAAATTATCTCTTAACACCAATACTTGTTTATAGGATCAAGTGTTTATGCTCACTTTTATCTACAACAAATTAAGGTTTTACGTTAACAGTCAATGGAGTAGAACCATACAATAAGCTAAATGAACCCACGTATTTACTGTACCATTGGTAATACATAAATCAAGAATCGCCACTAAACAATAAGGATTTTAACGCCAACACTTATTTATGGGATTAAGTATTTATTCACACCTTTGTTTACAATAAATGAAGATCTCATGTTAGTAGTCGGTGTAGTAGAACCAGATAATAAGCTAAATAAAACCAAGTATTTGTTATGTCATTGGTGATACATACATCAAAAATCAAGACAGACTTCAAAATATGACAACAAAAAATGTTGTTCTATCTTACCACCTTGAACCTGACGAGGTTCTTAGAGAAGAAACTCCTACCATGATAGAAGGAGATAAAGATCGCCACAAGAGTGCATCACTCAATGCATGGAGTCATAGTGACTTCCTATACTGAAATTATATTCTAAAAAGTGTAGACAATATACTATATAATGCATATAATTTAGTGGAATCTACAAGACACTGTGCGAATCACTTGAAAAAAAGTATAAAATAGAGGATGTCGGCTTGAAGAAATTCATAATTGGCAAATTTATAGTCTTCAAATTGGTTGATTCAGAGAAAGTGATGAGTCAAGTACAAGTGCTACAAATTATTTTGCACGATTACATGCAGATGATATGAAGCTTAGTAAGTTCTCTCAGGCAGCTTGATTGGGAAGATGCAACCTTTATGGGAAAATTTCAAGAATTACTCAAAGTATAAGCGGAAGGAAATAGGACTTAAGGATTGGATTGTCACACTAAACAATGAAGAAGATAATTAAATATCTAAAACTAAATCTAGCAAAATGTTTATGGTGTTAAGGCCAAGTCCAAATACTAGTAAGAAAATAAAACACCTTGATAATTGTTAGAGAAATAATAAGGCTAAAAATTTTAAAGGGAACTACTACAATTGTGGCAAGTCAAATCATAAAGTTAAAGACTGACGTCTTTCAAAGAAAGGCAATTAAGAATGAGTGCATATATGATCGAGAACAAGACAATGCTAATTGGCTTGTCAGACCTCATGCTCTTGATGGTTGTAATTGAAGTCAATTTGATGGATAAATCGAGAGAATGGTGGATTAACCCATGTACAACCATAGTAACAAAATTCATCATTTTTTTTCAATTTCTTGCGATTTTCTTGTGACTTTTTGAGAAAAATTGAAAAATTGTGAAAATTGGAAATAAATCATTGAAATGAGTTTCTCGCCTTCTTCCCAAGCTCACTCGTAAGTTGCTAGTGTATCCACTCCACAACTCTTAGTTTGATAGAATAGAAATAGAAAGTAGATAAGGCAAAATGTATTCCACCATGTTCTATTCCTCATATTCAGAAATCCAAACGAAATCAAACTCTTCTTTATTCAACTTCAAATTACTTCTAATATTCAAATCAATGCTTTCAGATTTTTATTACAATATCTATGGATTATTCAAGATTTGAAATTAAAACTTACCATAGAGTAGAATCGGTAATCATTATTCAGTTTTGTAAAACTCATTTATATCATCATTTTCACCATTACAAAGTGATTTTAGAGTATCGTTTTTTCTCCCAAAAAATAATTCATCAGCTTCTCTATTGTTCTCTATTCTCTAGTTGCTATTTGCCAAGTGAGCTAAAGAACTAATAAAGGTATGATATTTAATTTCAAATAATGTAAATTCATATTTATAATTAATAAATAGTGAATAACTTTGAGTATATCAAATTGAGTTACAAGGTGGGCATTTTTTTTTAGAATTATTTTCTCATCTTTGTAGTTAGTAATATGCATGCTCACTATGTGTTTGATAATTAACTCTGAACTTTTTGCTTTGAAACACATTTTTTTTAAGACAAAACTATGAATAAGGTCTTGTTATCTCTACTGATTCAACTGTGGTTTAAGATTTATGTAATGGTGTAAACTTTCATATAATTGGAGTTTTACCTTAGAATCATATCTAGTATTAAATGAGAATATGTTTCTTGTAGTATACTAGTGGTGCTTATAATTTTATTTTCAGGTCAGAGTCCTAAAACTCAAGAGTAAAATAGAAAGATGTAATTTGAGATTAGTGAGATTAAAGAGGTAACAGCGGAGTACAACTTATCTATGGTGACAGGGAAGGGGGCATGTGCCTTTGCTGCCTACTACTGTGATCTCCCATAGTCATTAACTATCATTAGTGCTCTACAATATTTTTCTTGTACTATTCTAATAGTGTTATATTTTCTCTCCCAAGTTATGCCTTATGTTCATGATATGGAAATCACCTTCTTGTAATGGATCGTGTGAGTTGAACAGTTGTAAAGTTGGAATGCTAATCGATCACGAACTTGGTGGGTTACTACTTGTGTCACGAACCAATGTTAGGGGTGCCGGAGGTTGCCCGACGAAAACCCTCTGACGCTCAAGTCAATAAGATGCATAGGTGAATTAAACCAAAATCTAGAGAGTAATTAAGGCTTAATTGAATACGTAGCTTCCAATTATGAAAATGGGAGGGTATTTATAGTGAAGAATAAAATCTTTATGAACTATCGAGCATCCGACCTATTAGAGAATTTTTCTCTTGTACTTTAATCTCTCGGCCCACTTTAATGGCCCATATTACTTAGGTTGATTCATTTTGAGCTCAAAATATCACAATGTGGCCCAATCCCAATTAATTTAGGCTAAGCCCATCATAAGCCCCCCTACTATCGAGTAAATCTGTTGGATAGAAATTAGTCAAGAGTAACCGAAGTTTTGACAACATCTCAAAATGGGATAGTGTATTTACATTGTTCTAAGTGGAGACCTTTGATGTATTGTAGACGAGAGCATGACTTACCAATCCTTCAGGTAATCACTCTTTGGAATGTTGTAGAGAGATAATCACAATTCACTAACTCACTTCCCCAAAATTTCTCTCTCTAAGTCAAGTTCTCTCCAAGAAAATCATCTTCAACACTATGAGCTATAAAGGTACTTGAACTTGCATTTAGAAATCTTCGCCTTCACTTTGATCTTTTTATCATCTATTTTTTGTTCAAGTATTCCATTCTATCTTCTTCCTTGTATTTTATCTTTCTTTTTCTTTGAGTCAATATGTCGAGCACCTTAAAGGCATTAATGGTAGGAATAGATAATAATGGTGATGTAGAGATAAAATCATCCTCAACCTGTCATAATGCATCACCATCATCACCGAAAAGCTCTACTGCCATGGAAGGTCCCGGAGATACGAGCTGCAGCTCACCGATGAACTGCACACGAGCTATAGCTCGCCTACCCGACGAGCAGGCAGCTCGCACGGGCAAGCTGCCTACTTTTTCTCCCCTACTAGCAGCTCGCCGGTTTAATGGACAGGTAACTCGCATGGGTGAGTTACCTATTTTTTCCTCTCTGCGAGCTGCCATAGTAGCTCGCATGTTCGGCGAGCTACTAGCAGCTCGCCAGTTCCACGAACAGACAGCTCGCATGGACGAGCTGCCTATTTCTTCTTCCCTACGAGCTGCCATAATAGCTCGTATTTCTAGCAGCTTTCCAGTTCATCGAATAAGCAACTCGCCTCACTGCCTATTTTTTTTTCCCTGTGAGCTGCTACAGCAGCTCGCTAATTCCATAGATAGTGCGAGCTGTCTATTTCCTCTCCATCGTGAGCTGCCACATCAGCTTGCCAACTCGACAAGCCGTGCGAGCTATCTATTTTTGCTCCACCATGAGCTGCTACAGGAGCTCGCACTTTCAGTGAGCTATTGTGGCAGCTCGCCGGCTATCCACATGAGCTGTTGCAATGGCTTGCACTTCCGGTGAGCTGCCCACTCGCATGTCTCCTAGTTGTGTGGCTTGTGTTTTCTCTATCCCTGTGACACGTCATGATATTTTTTCCTGAGAACCTATATTTGAGCCCTATCATCGTTAGTTTCCTAGTAGAGGAGGCCTTGTCGAACTTTAATATTTAGATGAAGCTTCCCCTAATACAATTAAAGCTATTCTCGGTCTTCCAGTTTGCGAGGGCAAGTCTTGGGATGAAGAGCTTAGTGAGGGAGTAGTCCTACAGATTCTAGTGAATTCAATGGTGTGGATAATAATTCTACTCCTGATCTTGGCCTAAATTTAGGTAAAGCACTGAGGGAGTTTTCTTTGGGTGATCCTACTTCAGACTTAGAAGAGGGGACACTCTTCTGACTATTGATGATCTTTAGCTTCTACGTGAAGGACTCAGTCTACTTTCACGCTATAAATTTCTTCTTTCGGGGAGTGGTGATAGGGTCACGAGTCCTCTAGAGGGATATTTCACCGTTTACCTTGCTTATTTTCTTAGTGGATTCACTATTCTCTCTTATCCCCTTCTCGTTGAGATAATGAAGAGTGTCGGCCTAAGTGTTAGCCAACTAACTCCTAATGCTATGTTGTACTTTGAGAGGTTTCATCATAGGTTAGAAGAGTTGGAGCTCTCAGTGTTCTTAGATGCCTTCCACACTTTATTCACGTTGCGTCATGTTCCCCAAGAGTTTTTTTCTATTTCTACCCATGCGCAGGGTGTAGATTCTTAGATAGTAGTCCTTCTAATCGAGTTCCTTGGAGAGAGAGATTCTTTTATGTTCAAGATAAGAGGTGGGGTGTACCTACCGAGTAGAGTAGTTCTGCTTATAAGATTCACTTAAGTGACCTTCACGATACTTTTCAGCTTCAATATTGTGCTTCAGGTTTATTTGATTCATTGTTCAACCCTAGGAGCTTGTTCCCTATGGGTATTTGCTATGTGCATTTGTTATTTATTTATATATTTGCAGTTAGCTATCTGTAAAAAATTTCTTATAAGGTTCTCATACTTGTTATCTTCTTTGTTTTCCTGCAGGTCAGCGACTTGATTTGTCTTATATTCACTCCCGCAAGTATTCAGAATCCAGTTCTTCACTTTTTCCTAGTGGGAAAGCTCCTGGAGGTAGTCGCGATCGAGGGCGAAATGATCACGTAGGTGCTGAGGTTGGTCACCGAGGGGTAGGAGTAGGTCTTTCCCTCCTTCATGGAAAGGTGGACCTCAGTCATCTTCTCGTGTTTCAAATGTAGTTTTAGGGATTGGAGCCCCTAAAGCATCAATGGAGCCTGCATCTAAGCAGGTGCATAATTCTATCACTACTTTTGCTCCTCGAGGTGCAGGGAAGGGCTTCTTCACTTGTGGTTTGAACCAATCTGAAGGAGTTGAGTCCTATTAGGATACTCAGGATATGGGCATCGATTGGCGTAAGACACGCAGCATCATCTGTGAGTTTGACATTGGTCATTTTTCTGGGAAGTCTTCTCATTCTATCTCAAAAGCTATAGCAGACGATTTGGCTCGGGTGAGTTTTTAGTTTTCCTATTTTTATGTGGTATTAGTGTTTTACTTGAACTGTTTAACTTTGATTAAAGCTCCACTTTAGTTGATTATTCTTTTCTCTTTGTAGTGTGCTACACTGGCGACCTTGTTGGATGCTCGAGAGGAAAAGGCTAGAGAAACTATTTCTTATTTCGAGAATGTCGAGAAAAAAGTAAGAAAAGAGATTGCCAAGCTGAATGATGAGGTCACTAAACTAAAGAAAGAGCTCAAAAACTCGGTGGAAGAGCAATAAAAGCTTAATGAGAATTATAAGACTGTTCGAGACAAATATGCTTGAGAGCAGACTAGTGGTAAGAAGTTTTTGGTATCTGAGGTTGGAAAGAAGTTATTAGAGTCTGTCGTGGAGAAAGTAGTTGGCAACATCCCTAGCTTTTGAAGAAGTCGTTGTACAGCGTACTATGGTGTTGTATGATAATATTGTGTATGATTGTAGGCGCATGTTGAGAGAGACAGGGCGTGTGCCTGAGGACATAGTTATGGTTCTTAATCCTCGAGTTCCAGAATT
Organism: Paulownia fortunei; assembly: GCA_019321725.1. NCBI lineage: Eukaryota > Viridiplantae > Streptophyta > Magnoliopsida > Lamiales > Paulowniaceae > Paulownia > Paulownia fortunei. Next base: position 5,839,561 of record CM033105.1, on the reverse strand, counting down.
AGACGATCGCCATCTCAGGCTACATCTGGGTTTCCCAAAACTGTAGGTTTGGGCGATGAGATAATTGAAGCTCTTGATGTTGGCGACGTGATTGTGGAGTTGGCTGAGGCTGAGGATCCACCTACTGCTTCGGCGCCTTAGGACCAACTGCCTTATGATTGGAAGCTTTTATTATGTCGTTTTTTCTTATTTTTATTACTTATATTATCGAGACTCCTTCATGATTCAATTTACTAGTTGATTTGTTTTATGTTGAGATTTCAATCTTTTGCTATTTGTTATGAGACTTTAGCTCGATTATGTAATGATGCTCTTTGTTATGCACGATGAGACTTTAGCTTGCTTATATGAAGTATGTTTTTGGCTTGATTTATGTCTATTTCTATTCTGCCATGCTCTTGTTCATTTTTGCTTCAATACTTGATATTTTTGTGTACTTAAGAGTTGATCAGGCTCTCAAGATTTTCTCTCAGGGGATTTTCTATGTCCATTCAGGATTAAGCTTTCGGCTATTCTCAAAGAATGACGAGAAATCCTAAGAATTTGTACTTTTACCTAGGATCTCAAAGAGTCAATTTTTGTCGAGCTGGCCAGGCTCATAGATGATCTCTCATGAACTCCATTGACCCCCTGGATCGTAGTTATTTTTAGCTAAATCAAGTATGTGCAAGTAGTAGTCCTTAAATGAATTGTAAACTAGTAGACATCAACTGGGCTGATAGAGTTCGTTGCTCTTTATTCATGCTTGAAATATGGTTACATCATATTGAAAAACAATATAAGCTTTCAGAAATGAAGGTAAACATTGTTAAAATTTGAGGTGCGTCAGCTCATTTGTAGAAATTGCCTAAGTAAGGTAGGTCTAGCTTTAGGTGTAGAATTTCTTGAGGTTGACCACGGTCCAAGTGCAAGGCACATCCCTTCCATCTATCTTTTGTAGTCGATACGCTGCCGCATTCACAATCTCCATCACCTTATATGGGTCTTCCCACTTGGGGTCGAGTTTTCCAATAGGACGCGAAACTTCAGTCTTCCTTAGAACAAGGTCTCATACTTGAAAGGATTTGGAGTGCACTTTTATGTTGTAAGCTCTCGTCATACGCGCTTTATACATCTTAGACCGAGAGGCTGTTTTTTTCCTTAATTCTTCTATCAAGTTGAGGTTTTCTCTTAAAGCGACGTCATTATCCTGTGGTGCGTAGTTCATCACTCACCAAGATGGTTCTCCTACTTCAGCTAGCACGATAGCCTCAATTCTATAAGCGAGGTTAAAAGGGGATTCTCCAGTCGTGATATGTGGAGTAGTGCGATATGCCCATAAAATGCTAGGTAGCTCATCTACCCATTCTCCTTTGGTACTTCCAAAGTGCGTCTTAAGGCGTTGTAAAATAATTCGATTAGTGACCTCTGTTTGACTGTTTGCCTGAGGATTCCTAACCGAGGTGAAAAATTGCTTGATGGATGATAAGTGCGTATTTTTATATTTATTTGTATCAATTCTTCTATGTCTTTCTTGCTTTATTCTTTTTAATAATAGATTTTTATTAATGTTTTGTGTTTGATAGGAGTTTGAGAATGAAAAGATTGAAAATGAGCCAAAATGAAGTTGAAAGAAGCATTTTTGGACCAAATTGGCACGGTTCTACTTCAGCAGTGTTTGTATTTTAAGCATAAATATCTGATCCAAAGCTCTATTAACCTAATTCTTATCTTATTGGAAAAATAAGAGATGTATCTACAACATTCATGTTGGCAACTTTTTCCAATTCAATTGTTTTCAAAGAGTAAAATTCAGTTAAAAAGTCAAACATGCACTAAAACTTTCAGATATGGCAGTCTTTGTATATTTGGAATAACTCTCTCCACAAATGTGATATTGATCTAATTCAAGTGGTTAAAGAAAGATAACAGATAGAGTTATAATTGTTATGAGACACTAAAGGCCAATTAATCATAGAAAGAGGTTGAAAATTAATTTAAAGGGGATGTCAGACAACTATTTTGGAGAAGAAGAAAACAGTAGCAATAGTGCCTAAGCACCGTGCTTACTGTCCTCTTCGAGAAATATGGCACCTAGGCGCCATATTATAGCGCCTAGGTGCTATCCAAGTGATAAAACTGATATTTTGGTTGGAGTGGTGATAAATGGCAATCATTTACACTTTTTGGTACATGTTTGTGATATGTATACACTAGATACATATATCATACCACACACCTTACACACTTTACACTAAATGCACAACACACCTTACATATTTTACACTAAATGCACAATACACCTTATACACTTTACACCAAATCACATCACCATCTCACACTTTATAAAAAGAGACTATTATCTCAACACAAACATGAATTTTCAGATTCACTCACTCTCTACATCATTCATATTTTGAAATCACTATTGAGATTTTGGGGCTTCAAGGAAGAAAAAGTAGAAGAGGCTTGGAGGAGGATACATCCATAATCTACCATCAACTTCAACTATCTTCTTTAACCAATAAGTTTATTTGATTCTCAATGTTGCTAATTTTTATTCTCTTATCATTTCTTATCGTGTTAGGTTAGACTTTTTTCTTGGTTGAGAGTGATTTCAAAGCCCTAGACATGGGTTCTTGTAATTGAATGTTTGATATTATTGATCAATTTTTCAATTGAAGTTGTTTATGTTTTTCTATACTTAATATCTTATGGGTATTTTCTTGCTTCGTTTGGGTGCGCAACCAAATTGGGTACGAGAACTCCCTACAACTAAATTAGAGATTTTGAATCCATAAGTGTCTTGAGTTTCTAATCATATGTAGTAAATTATGATTAATAATTATGGGATATTTTTATTAATTACAATGGAAAACATAACCTAAGTTAAATGACCCGAGCTTGTGTGGTTGTTGCTTAGATCAATGTATCTTTCTTGTTTTAATACATCCGTTGGATTAAATCTAGAGAGCTTGTTCTAAGTTGTTTGGTGGGTAGGGAATTAGATAAAGAGCTTGTTCTATCTAACGAGAAACTAAGGAAAGATTGGGGTAGTGATTTATCTTGCAAGACTTATCAAAAGGTAACTACAATCTTCTCCTCATAAATATATCATCTCTTCCATGGAATGAGGTACACATTATTTACGTAATTATTTATCGAGTTCTTTGATTATCCTCCTCGATCGCATACTGACTTAAATATCAAATGATTTTTGTTGGGCAACCCCAATACCCCTTAAACCTTTATTTTGAATGTTATTGAGCGAAGATTTGAGAAAATTAGAGTAATATCCAAATATTCAATTACTAATTTTTTATTGTGTTATTTTTTAGCACATCAAATATTATTATTTGATAATTTTATGATTTTAATATTATAGAAGAATATATGAAAAGATTTAAGCATCACTAAAACAAATTGAATATCTACATTTGTGCAAAATAGTGTTATTTTAGTCCTTCTAATTAGCTTCCAATAGCACTAGGAGCTAATAATTCTTGTATTTAGTACAGACCCCACTTACACCAACAAATTAGTATAAGAAAATAGTAATAAATGAGACCGGGTAATACACAAAATGAAACTAAAATACTTCCAAATCAAATCACAAGCGTCAATGTAGAGTCACTCATGATATGACCGGGTGAATATCTTTCTAAATTGACCTTCTCTTTAAGCTAAAATCCCAAAACACTTCACAATCCGCACCTTGTTCTGTTAATTCCGACAACTAGTGGGATCAGGTCGGTTTAACTCCATAATAATGTCATCAGTCTAAACACTATATGTCTATTGATGTACAAACAGTGTGAATTATCAACTATAAGTACCCCAATTTAACTGTTATAAGATAATTGACCTTTTCATATTCACTTCATTATTCAATTCATTATAATTTCTTGACGTGGACTGATTTAAATATCAAAAGCTTTCAACTAGAGCTTACTTCATCTAGTCTATCGTGTCTTGTGTATTTCAAATTTTTTCGAACTCAAAATATCGAGATCAAGTTCTTCCCAACTTGTTCCCAACCTAAACTCAGGTACATTAATTTTCCAAATCAATTCACATTCGTAGTTAGCATTCCTTGAATTCACGAGCCACCGCTTCAGTTTAAGGATTTTTCTTCAGCCATAAGACATGCTCCCAATTTTTCATGCATGTTAAAAAGTACATCGGAGAGAGTACAAGAAAGAGCCCTTCAGAGAGCCAGAAGGCCATAGTGGTTATGGATGCTGTAGCAAGAGGAGATTGAATGGTGGGGAGGAAGTTGCGGACATTTAACTCCAATTAAGGCAATTGTAATCTTATGTAACACATGTAAGGAAGTTGGTCATTTCCAACTAGACATTTTTTGAGTTGACATTGTAAGGGTAGTACCCTCGTTTACATTTGAGCGTTTTTTGATATGTCTTGTATTCTTTTGATATTTAATAAATGGGTAGGATTCATATCACATCTTTCATCTAAATACAGACAGTTTTAATCAAAAATTTAAAATAAATATTATATTATCTAATACATGATGTAATATTTTTTGCACATTAATGCTTATGTACAAAAGGATGACTATCATATAAATGAAAAAAGAATTTTCAAATTTCATCCATATCACAAGTTTTTCTCACTACATTTATAGTCATACTTTTATTCACGTATACCGTATTTGGTGTGTGTATATAACACACTTATGTAACAATTGATTTGGAGTGCCATTTTAAGAAGAATTCTCGTACACCCAACCTCAAACAAAGAGGACACTTGCAAGCAAGTTCTTTCCACCCCATTGCAACTAACAAGTTCCAAATTCCGTTACGTAAATCTGTTGACAAAAATTTCAAGTTTGGAACATGTGATACCATCCATTTCGCTACTAGCCAAACAGAATTGTGTGCGCTTGCATTCCATCATGATAGCATCATCAATTCACTTTCTGACATCGTGTATACATTGATTGATAACTCATGAAGTTAACGAGAGAAATTTCCTCCAAGAAAGCACAGATACGAGTTCAAATGAGCTCATAAGAAGTTCTATACATCAATTAAGGTCAATTAAGGTCAAAGTTCAATCGATGTTTAAAAGAAAATCTCATACAAAATATTGAAAATAGCCGATTCACCAGTGTAGCAGCTTATGAAATTTTGCATCAATAATTCACAATTAATATTTTCTGATGAAGGAGCAAACAAATGAACTACCTACTTAGGGCAGAATTATTGTCCTCAATTTTGCTACAGTGGATCCCAGATGTATTATATGCTTCTAGCCTTCTACAGCTGGTTGACTCATGAGATGCTCCGTAATTTAATCTACAAAACCTAATTCTACACATTTTTTGATGGACTCCCTCTCTGGTAGGAGCAGTTGTGTCGAAACACTTTGAATCTTTGTCCTCCAGGCTTTTCTACATGGGCTGGCATTATAATTTATACGCAAAGGGCTTACTCCAGTTCCTTGAGAAAATCAATATTATCAACAAAAACCTGCAAGGATTCAAAAAGATAAATTATAAATACCTACATCAATATATATCACTATGTTTTGGCTATCAATGTCTCCTTACAAACAAATGCTAAGGTTCAAACAACTGAACTGCAATATAAAGTAACCTTCCAGTGAATATTAACTCCATTAGCATATAAAAAGATGAGAGATGCCTTATTTCCTGAGAAATATTATACCTTATATAGTCGCAAACCAACTCCTACACAAGATATTTTTTCATCACTAGTTTAAAGTACTAAGCCACTATTTAGCAAAATGCAAATCCTTTCAACTTCACCGTATTACTAGCACAATCAAGTCACAAGTCCATGTTGGTAGGCAAAAGTATGAAGAGCACTGAATGGAGCTCATTACTATGTTGCCCTTGATTATTTTTCGCACAAGAATGTTCATTGATTTTGACTAGCTACCATAAAATGAAAGAAATATTTGATGTGACTACAATGAGCAAGAGGATGTAAACAGCACTACAATGAGAAAGAACATTTAAACATTATTAATTCTGTGTTTTAGCATTCTCATGGACTTCTCTCTGCTCCCCAGGAAGCCCAATCCAACAATTGATGTCTAAAGTTTATCTGATCCCCTCAACAACTATTATCTGACCCTAGGAAACCTATTATTTACAGTGAACATTCTTATCTGAAATCCGTTACTTGAAATGCCACACGGCAATTGTTGATCCAAATTAGGAGGAACAAATATACCAAAAAATGATGCACAAAACCCAAACAACCAATTTAAAGCAGTAGATTTTTGTTCTAAGAGAAGTTAAACACGAACAAACTGTTCACAAGCAAAGGCAATACCGTCTTCCAACCATCAGGATCTAGGCATGCAGTAATCTTGGTGTTAATACCAGGTAGAGGTCCAGGTTCTCTGGTAATTTTCCCACCACATAGCTTAATTGCTTCAGCGGTTCTATAAACATCATCTGTCCCTATTGCCATCTGCAAGATTTAGTCATTCAGGATATTAAACCATCACATTTTGTCAGATTACTGAAGAAACACTCAGGGTGGCAGAAGATCAAGAACACTAGGAAGAGGAATACATAGAACCTGAGCATAAGCATTGCCTTTGTCATATTCAGTGACACCGTAATTGTATGTCAACTCCATTACAGCATTTTTATCTTCAGGACCATAGCCCATCATTGCTATTGTATACTGCACAGACAACAAAAACCTCTCCTTCAAAATAATTTCTACGGATGAACTATACATCAACAAGCACTTCACACAATTCAAGTGTGAAATCAGCACCACTTAGATTTCAGCTGTGAAAGGCAACCATTAGGTAATTTACTTAAAAGACAAAAAAAAGACAAAAAAAAAAAAAAAAAAAAGAGGTTGAATAGAGTTTGGAGTGCATCTAAATTTTCTAAACTAACTCAACTGATATATTGACCTATTATCTAGTTACAAAGGTAATTATTGTCAGGCTCTCTCTGTTCCTCGCATCCGCAACCACCGCCCCCAACCCCAAATAAGGCAGGTGGGACTTAAAAATACAAAAATGATAAGTCTAAAATTTCCAATACACAGAGAGGGTGGTAGAGAGACAGAGCATTAGTTGTTGAGTTGCAATTTTTCCATCAGCTAGATCTAAATAAAAAAGCAGATTTACCTTGTATTCAGGATTGTCTCGCTTGCAAAGAAGCTCCATGCCAAAAGCCTATAAATTATTGCTCACTTTTAAAACTTACACAGAGAAATAGGCCAAAAAATAAAAATAAAAATAAAAATTGACATGATATACCATAGCAAAGACTTCATGAATTGGCAAAACATGAAAAGCAATCTCACCTTCTCATAGAATTCAATAGATCGATCAAGATCTCCTACTCGAAGCATTACTTGACATAATGGCTCAGGTGTAGGACCTCTCTCCAGAAGTTCAAACTTGTAACCATCAGGATCTTCTATAAATGCAATCACGGTTTTGCCACCTTTGACAGGTCCAGGTTCTCGTGTAACTTTACCACCTTTAGCTTTTATAAGATCTACAGTCTTTGCTACCTATAAATACAACATAAATATGCAGGCAATTCTGTCAATTCAGAAGGAGAAAAGCTCTGAAAAGCTTGTGTGCACGTGTGAATGAGAGGGAGGGACAAAGATAGAGAAAGATTCTCTATGAGAATTCTTACGAAATTGAACAACAATCGATTCAATCCTCTTCCAAAAGAACAAGAGTTGCCTTATGTGACAACATTAGTAATAATTGAAAATAAACAGAACGAAATATCAAATATCTTTGCTACTGTACTCAAGAAGGGGAAGCCAACAAGTATTGTTCAGTTTCATGGCAACCATGGGAAGCTTAAATCTCAATTCCAATATATTATATTCTTTCCTTCCCACATACCTGATTTTCTAAAAAAAGTCAAACCACGTAATCTACCAACTATATTTCGTTTATAGTACATAATGCTTCAAATAAAGGAGTAGAAAAAGAAGCAGTTCAGAAAATTTAAGGACAACAAATGCAAACTGCAAAATGAAAGAGTGGCAGTTTGAGAATCTCTAAATTGACAGATCATTAGGTTATCTACTGCATGGTTATATAAATAGACAGAAACTTACATCTTCCACTGCAATTCCAAAATGGCCAAAACCACTGCCAATATCATATTTGTCAACCCCATAGTCTGACATCATCAACAGATAAAAACACAGTATTGATGATTAGTCAACTTTGCCAACAATATAGAACAGTTTCCACATGTAAAGAGGCACAGTTCAAAGCATATTCAAGCAAGCAATCTAGAGGTTAACAGAAGACTAATTTAGAAACACCATCAATTGCTTACTGTAAGTGAGTTCAATCACAAAGTGAGAATCTTCTGGTCCATATCCAAGAAAGGCATTTGTATATCTTTCCTCCAGTATATCTCGCTTTCTTAGCAGTTTCATCCCTAGACACTCCGTGTAAAATCTGCAGCCACCATTTGATTATACTAAAGCAATAATTCTTATAGGGAAGAACCAGAAAGCCAAGATCAACAGCCTATTAAATTTTACACAGAAGACATATACTTTATTGTCCTGTCCAAGTCCCCAACACGGTAAACAACATGGAGCATTCTTCTCTTGTCCTTTTTAACCCACTCTAAAACATTTTCTTGTGTAGTAGCAGTACTTGCTTGTGTCGCATTTCCTGCAGCACTAACTGGTCTGCTGCGGCTCTCTTCTTTAAACATCTTAGAAGTTGTAAGCCCAAATGATTGCAGCTGTGGCATCACTGGATAAACATTGAGATCATCAAATAAGCAACACTTTTTTGAGCCACCAATATCATAAAGTTAACTCATGAGTCGTAAAGCTTGATTCTTGATGTTCATTGCAAAATTTAGTTAAGAAAAATAACAAAGCACAAATTTTATGCTGTGATATTACATTTTAAAGATGTAATAGGACGGAAGCTGAATAATGTTTTTTTTTTCCAATAACCTCATTTCATGTAGTTCATCTCACGTCTCCCTCTACATTTACCCTGAATATTGTATAACTCCCATCAAGCACTGACTTACAATCTAGTGAGTTGCATTCAACCATAAGACATTTCAAACTTGACCACATATCCAAAAATGCCATACAGCCTATTTGGCTTGCTCATTGCTACCAGGTTTAACCAGAAAGCCAAATAAATCTCTCATGAAACTTGATGACGTCTTTTGTAGCACCAAAGAACTGGTTATCAACTTATTGCAGACATCACGATAAAATTGAAAACTTAAAACATTCTGGGTAATTGATTACGATAACATAAATTAACTTCTCAGCTCTTAGTCTAATCATAACCAAGTTAGGCAAATTTACAAAAATTATAGATTAAATAAGAGTATTAAGAACAAACCTTCAATGTTTTGCCCATTGGAATTAAATCAGAATATTAGAAATTCAGCGGCAGTTATATTGATTTGCTTCATCTTTTACAGTGAGAAGATAGGAAACAATGAATGCAATTTAAATTAAAAATACGAACTAAAATACACCTCTGTTTGGCCTGTTAAATGACAGTATGCTGAATATATACCAGTCAACAACTAGGCTGCAAATGGAACCATAAATAACTATCTTTGCTTCAGTTGTCCTCTTTAATATTTTTAATCACTTCGACACAAGACTAAAACTACAGTGAAAATTAAAAATTCATAAAGCCGACCCATCAATTTTTTCAAATATACAGAGAATTGTTTACAAACAAAAAAAATCCAACCCACATTGTTTTCAGAGTAACAGCGGCCACTCTCATGTTCAAACTAATCCTAGAAATCCAATAATTAATAACTTCAATGAGACGTAAACCAATTCACTCAGCCAAACTGTTAAAGACCAAAGAAGAAGAAGCGTGGAAGGAAGAAGAAGCACTTCTATGAAGAGAATGACAACTATCAACAAGGAAGCAAGCACAAGAAATGGGTTACAGAAGAAAAACAACTTCGTTAAGTGAAATAACAATTTAGTCAAATTGCATTCGCACAATTAGGGAAGAAGAACGTTTTTACAAAATCAATAGCAAATTTCACCCATAAAAGAACGATTAGTGGGTTAGGGATAGTTAGGAAATTAGTTACACACGCTAACAAATCATTAACCCTCTGTATAAATACAACTCAATCCATCAATGAAGAATCATGATTGCCTTTAGAGTTTAAGCTGTGTTTTCTTCTTGACTTTCTTTAATTGTTAGTTGTTGTTTGCAGAAATTCACTTCCAGGACTGATTCTAAGCCTCAATCCTCAAGGAATTTCGGAAATTCTTCTCCCAATGAAATTGGTTCTTTATCATTGATATCAGAGCCGTCGATCCTCGGCAGCTCGGTCCAATAATGGCAGAAGATACAATAGTTGCGAAGCTTCGGAAGGATGTTCAGGGATTAAAGGAATATGCCAGGAGTAGTGAAAGAGTTGAGTAGAACAACAAGTAGCTTCGTTAAATGATTGCGGCGATACCAACTAAAATTCATAATTTCCAGGGGTAGCTGGACAATAGAATTCGGGAGACATGGGTGGGGAGTCTCAAACCCAAAAAGGTGGTGATGGATGGAATGCCAAATATCAAATGCCTACCAAGTGTTTGAGAATTGACCTTCCAAAATTTTATGGTGAAAACTTGAGGGGATGGCTATATAAATGTCAGAAATTTTTTGTTGCAAACAATACACCTGCAGAAGCTAAAGTGAAATTGGTGATTGTGCATTTAGAGGGAAAGACGGTAGAGTGGCATAAAGTTTATGTCCAGGTCACTCGCGAGCCGACATGGGAAGAATATGTTCAGGCCTTGCCTTAACCAACAGGGTTGGATCTTTTCTTACTGATGATCCTATTTCAGAATTGAAGAATTTAATGCAAACAAATTCTGTTCAATCAATTTGCTAAGTTTTTGAGTTGTGTGAATAAATGTCAAGATGAACTTGTTAGATGTTTTATAATGGGGTTGAAGGATGAAATTCAAATGCAAGTGACTGTGTGCACGTAAAACACTTCAGAAATAATTGAGGTATCCAGAAATAATTAAGGTATGCAAAATGCAAGAATGGCCTTTGTCTACTGTAGTCCAGAAAATTAGTGCCCAGAACCATCAAAAGATCTCTTCACTCTACCCAAGTCAAACAGATAATTCTGATCAGGAAACATTGTCCCGCAGAGAATCCAATATGATAAGGAAATTCACCCCGGATGAAGTTTCTAAAATTGAAAACTGTAATGAGTTTCCTTGCGAAGAAGACATGACAGAAAATCACAAACTAGAAGTGTTCTTTGACACATCTGAGATGAATTCAAGGGAGAATAAAACAGGAAATGGCATAATTAGTGGCTACCGAAGCGTACTATCTTGTGATATTCAGGTTTTGATGGAAGACAGATTGGCACCAAAGTTGCACTTAAGTACTGGATTGTGGCTGACACATTAGAGATATTACTGGTGAATGGCTTGAAAAAGAGAAATTGAGATAGGTTATGATCAAACATCATGGACGTTGAATTATTTTTGGCAAGAGTAGTCAAAAATGCCACTTCCACCACCAGAACCACCTCCACAGTGATTAGTGTATGTGAAGTTAGCTGCTGAAGAAATTCTTTCATTTTAGTCCTTAACGACAAGAACTATTTCAGGGAGGGAGTATTTGTTACATACCAAAACAAGAAACACGGTGGAAGTAAGAAGAAGCAATTCTATGAAGAGAATGACAACTATCAACAAGGAAGCAAGCACAGGCAATGTGAAACAGAAGAAAAGCAACTTCATTAAGTGAAATAATGATTTAGTCAAATCGCATTAGTAAAATTAGGGAAGAAAAACGTTTTTAAAGAATCAGTAGCAAATTCCCCAATAGGAATAGTTAGGATATTAATTACCCTTTATATAAGTACAACTCAGTAAATCAATGAAGAATCATGACTAAGTTTAAGCTGAGTTTTCTGTGAATTTTTGTTCTTCTATTCTTCTCCCATTGAAATTGTTCTTATCACAATCATACTATCTTCACTCTCTAGAGTGTTGCCAATTTCCATACACACCACAAATTCCGAAGACGAAAATGAATTTCATCCCAGCAGAAATTACAACAATATCATTCGAAAAAAAATTGAGAAATTAGGGGGGGAAATAGCAAAAAGACATACCACTTGAGAGATGTAATAAAGAGAGCCTACGATAAGAATTGGGGGAGGAGAGAGGAAATCCGAAGCGAGCGCTCGCAGAAAATTTCAGAGACGAGAGTGAGGGTTTAATTGATGACGCCATCGGAATTATCCTCGCCATGTTCTCTCTCTCTATATATATATATGTATGTATGTATATGCAAACACACACTGCCACACACTCTAAGCACAAAGTGGAGGAGGTTTAGCGAGAGATGGGGGAAGGACAAAAGGCGGTGATTTTGTCGAAGTGGAATGGAGTGAAGCTCGCTGTGTGTTTTCTGGATTTTTCATTTGTTTCGTATTTGTATAGTATCTAGAAAGTTATTTATTTACTTTTATTTGTAATTACGATAAGAGTTGTTATCATTGCAATTGGATGTAGACATCTAGGTCTAGAGAGTTGTACAAGAAAATTCTGAGACTGTCCCAACACTAAAAGTATTTTTGGTGTTATTTTTTCAAAAGTATTTTTTATTTTTTAAAAATAAAAATATATTTGGTAAATATATTTTGAAATATGATATTTTTATTTTCATAAAGCATTTCCAAATAAAAAAATTTCTCTCAAAATTTCGCTCTCATGTTTATGTATTTTTGAATCATTACATCAGTTTAAATATTAAATATATATTTATGTGTACCTCAATCATTATAAGAATAAACAATATATATTTATATCTTTGATTATTATCTTAATATAAATATATTTTTATATCAAATAAATAATATATATTTATATCTATCATTCGTTATCTTAATATAAATATATTTTTATATTATTATTTTAATATAATAACAACACAAAATATTATACAAATTTTATGTGGCATCAATAATCAGACATAATCCTATATGGAAAGGCATTATAGTATAAAATGTCAGATTAAATATGGTTCATATCATATTCCCAAAAACTCATCCAAACACATTTCATTTTCCATTTTTACTCTTAAAATGCATTTTTTCAAAAACATTCTCCCAAATATCCAAAAATAACACCAAACATAGTGTAAATGTGTGGTAATTGAAGAATTGCGTTAATTGCAATTTATCCCCCACAAAAATTGAAATACTTAAGAAAAACCATGTCATAGAAAAAAAGTAAAATAGCCTCATTGAGCATTTTAAAAAGAATCTCACCACGTTTGTGCTCAAATTAAGCATGTTATTGGTTGTATAAAGACAAAAATTGTCCTCATATACATGCAAAGGTAAATTGGTGATAACAGAGTTGAGTCGGAAAAGAATGATGGAAGAGGAAGAGGTGCAAGGGATAAGATAGAAGAATCGGATAGGGAGGTTTAATACGTGCTATACTTTCAATTTTTGTCGTTTCCAACACCCTATATCCTATTTTCTCATGAGAAATATTTTCCCCCAAAAAACGAAGAGGTTGGTTTGTTTTGTTCTTGAAGGCGCATCATAATATTTTAATCTTCTCATCCATCTTATTCTCATTTTGATAGTAAAGGAGTTAGGCTTTAGGGTTTTATTTTTCCTTAAATTTTGAAATTGAGGCCGCTTAAGGTTTGTTTTTGGGAAAATTATTTTTTGAGTCTTATAATACAGGTGAGCTTGCAAGTTTGGTACCAAGTTTTTCAAAAAATTTAATTTTAGTCCTATATATTAGCACTTTATTGCAACTTTAGTATCACTATTAATTTTAGCCCATCTATGAACACTATTGTAATTTTTGTACCATTATTAATTTTTTTGTCAGAAAGTGCATGTCTCATGCATGTAACCATTAACTCACTTGCTTCGGCGGAAAACTTATTTTCCAGCAATTTTTCACCATTTGTTGAAAATTGAAATGGAAAATAGTTACTAACTTTCGTTTTGTATAACAAATACCTATTACATAATGTGTATTAGGTATACAATATGTACTATACAATGTATATTACACTATTCACATAATATAAATAGTACAAAAATACTATATATATATATATACACACACATATCTAATAACTGATTGATATTATATATTTAATATTATGTATATATATGTTTTTATTATATATAAATTTACGATACATAATTAAATGCATATGTCAAATATATACAGAGTGTGACATTTGTATATTATACAAATGTTGTGTAAAATATAATCTACAATATTAATATACTATAAAATAAAAAAATATGGATAGTATTATATGTATTTTTTATAATTAAAATACAAGGAAAATTTATGTAATATGTACACAAAAATGTGATATGTCAAATAAAATAAAAAATTAACCAATATATATAGATGTTGGTACAAATATATAAAAAATTACGTATAGCATAATATATATAGATAGTATAATTATATATATACTGCATAGACATGCAAAGTATAAGAGTTTATCTAGCAATATATTATATGCATAAAATTTAATATTTTATATACAAATAATTCTCATATATATGAATACTTTATTAGAATGATTAATATTTAACTTACATTATTTAGATTTTAATCATTTTATATGTAATTTGTACATATTGAAAAATAAGAAAATATTATTTATAGATAAATAATATAACACTTATTTGCATTTGCCTATTTGCTTATGAATTTAAAAATAATATTTTATGTGTATTGTCTTAAATGCCAAAATTTAAGCAAATTGGTGGGCAAATTCCCACCATTTTTTTCAACATAAAAAATATTTGACATGCATTTGCAAATGAATAAAGTCTAAATGGGAGTTTGGAAAAATAAAGTTAAAATTTACAGTGCTTAATCTTTGATAAAATATCTTAGGTATTAATGCATGTGTATCTCACATGCCAAAATTCACTCTAAAATCTTGAATTTAACAGTCACATGCATAGTACATGCCATTTCCCATCAAAAAATTAATACCAGTACTAAAGTTGTAATGGAATGTTGATATAAGGGTTAAAAATGAATTTTTTGAGAGCTTGGCACCATATTTATTAAGCCACCCTATATTTTGGAACTAAAAAAGTAATTTTTCTATTTGTTTTATTTTCCAAAATTTATGAATTGTGCAGGTTTAGGATTTGATTTTTTTCCCTACTTTTAATTTTTTCAGGTTTACCATTAATTTTTCATTTCTTATATTTTTTGGGTTTAGGGTGTGTTTTCTATGTTCAAAGTGTGAATTGTGCATGCGATTAGTGTGTGAAATGTGTGCACTTGTTTGTGTATAGTGTGTAAACTATGAGTGTGTAGTTGGATTAAGTGGATTGACTTTGTATGTGCATGTTGGTTCTACTCATTTATGTATTACTTTTGATTGATTGTGCATTATTACCGGTTGAGGTGGGATATTTCTATGTGTATTTAGTGTATGAACTGGAACTAATTGCATTGATTATCTATATTTATTTAACCATTTATATGTCTTTTTTTATTGATTGTGGATGATTGATGGTTGGGGATTGAAATTGGTAGAATGGTTGAGGGTTGAGGTGGGATATGAGAGGGGTGGCAAAATGAATGAGAGTTACTAAGGTGGAAGAATAATGGAGGGTTGAGGGTTATTGGTTGAGGGTTGAGGTGGGATATGGAGGGTGACAAAATGGTTGTGGGTGGTAGAATGCTTAATAATTGAAGGTGGAAGAATGGTTGGGGGTGGATGAAACTAGGGTTGAGGGTGGCATAATGGTTGGGATTGAGGGAGGTAGAATGGTAGAAGTTGCCAGAATTGATGGTGATAAGGGTTGAGGATTGAAATGATAGAATAGAAATGATGGTTGAGAATTGATACCTACTCTTATAAGCTTTAATTAATGCAGACACATATCCACATATGCTTATAAACTTTGATTAATATTGTTTGGCGTCGATTGATTTGGATTTATAGGCACACAACGGCTAACAATATCCCTCCTTGCTAATATAGTTAGATTGAGCAAGGCAAATCAAATAATTTAACATAAGTCTTAAACCTAACTCGATCTATGTCCGTAATGTTATATTTGAGCCATAAATTTTGGTGAGAAAATGAAAATATAAAAGGAAAAGTACCAATAAATGAAGCACAAAGTACTATCATTTTGAAATAAGGAACATATTGTTCTTGTTGTCTACTTAACTGGTCGGTTGTCGTAGGCCTATCAAATTTAAACCTTACTTTTCAATAATTTTTTAATGAATATAGAGCAAGTAAGAGTCAATCCCACGAGAATTAATGTTAATTGATTTACTATCGACTCACTAATTAAAAATTTTAACCTAAAACTAAGATTTCAACAAGCAAACTCTAGAAATAAACAACAAACGGTTAGGGGGATTGATTTGAGTAACTAAGTCGTATAAATTAAAACTAATTAAAATATAAATCAATCAAAATTAAAACAACAATTACCAATCAATTAAAGTAGGTTGAGGTTTCATTCGCCGCGACTAGACAATGGGTTCTAATTTCATATCAATATTATGAACAATTTATCAATGAAATTATCAACCGTAGGTAATAACAAGCTCTACTACCCCAATCTTTTTTAGTTACTCGTTAGATAGAACAAGTTCTCTATCTAATTCCCTACCCACGAAACAACCTAGAACAATCTCTCTAGATTTAATCCAATGGATGCATTAAAACAAAAAAGATAGATTGATCTAAGCAACAACCACACAAGCTTGAGTCATTTAACTTAAATTATGTTTTCTATTGCAATTAACTAAAATATCACATAATCATTAATCATAATTTACTACATATAATTAAAAATTTAAGATAATTACGGATCTAAAATCTCTAATCTAATTGTAGGGAGTTCTCATACCCAATTTGGTTGCATATCCAAACAAAGCAAGAAAATACCCATAAAACATTAAGTATAGAAAAACATAAACAACTTTAATTAAAAAATTTATCAATAATATCAAATATTTAATTACAAGAACCTATGTTTAGGGTTTTGAAATCACCCTCAACCAAGAAGGAAGTCTAACCTAACATGATAATAAATGACAAAAGAATAAAAATTAGCAACATTGGGAGTTAAATAAACTTATTGATTGAAGAAGATAGTTGAAGTTGATGATGGATTATGAATGTCTCCTCCTCCAAGTCTCTCCACTTTGTCTTCCTTGAAGCTCCAAGACCCCAATAGTGCTTTCAAAATGTGAATGAATGTAGAGAGTGAGTGAATCTGAAATTTTTTATGTTTGTGTTGAGAGGATAGTGTCTTTTTATAAAGTGTGAGATGGTGATGTGATTTGGTATAAAGTGTGTAAAGTGTATTGTGTATTTTGTGTAAAGTGAGTAATATATGTTGTAAAGTATGTAATGTGTGTGGTGTGATAAATGTATCTAGTGTATACATATCATAAACATGTACTAAAAGGTGTAAATGGTCTTCACTTTAAGTAAATGAATCAATTTTTCTACATGGACAACGCTTAGGCGCCGAAGAGGACAGTAAGCACGGCGCCTAAGCGCCGTTGCTACTGTTTTCTTCTTCTCTAAAATGACAGTTTGACATTATTCATCCCCTTTCAACTGATGTTTGACCTCTTTCTAGGATGAATTAATTTTTTGTGTGTTCATAACAATTGTACCTCTATCTGTTGATATTCTGTATCTACTTGAATCAGATCCATATCACATTTGGGAAGAGAGTTATGCCAAAAATACAAAGATTGTCATATCTAAAAGTTTCAATACATGTTTGACTTTTTAACTGAATGTTTCTCTTTGAAATAAATTGAATTGGGAAAAGTTACCAACATGAAAGTTATAGATATATCTCTTATATTTCTAATAAGCTAAAAATTAGGTCAATAGAGCTTTAGATTAGTTATTTATGCCAAAAATACAAATACTGTCGTAGTAAAACGGTGTTAATTTAGCCCAAGAATGCTTGTTTCAACTTTGTTTTGGCTCATTTTTTATTTTTTGATTCCTAAAATCCTATCACACACAAAATATTAATAAAAACCTATTATTAATAAGAATAAAGCAAGGAAGACATAGAAGAATTGATATAAAATATGTAAAAATATGCACTTATCACTAACTAAAGTCCAAGGACCAAATAAAGCCTAAGGAGATGGATGCTAACGAGAATAATTACAAAAGATTATCCTACAAATATGTCGCAAAGTATTTTTGGGAGGAAATATCTAACTAACTAAATTAGCTAACTAGGAAATTCTCAATTTAACAAATGGAGGCCCTAATATGTGCTAAGGATAAAGTGTATAGACTCATTCAGTCATTGTATAAGCTTAAACAAGCATCAAAACAATGGCACAGAAAATTTGAAAAAATAATGTTGTTAAATAATTTCAAAATTAATGAGTGTGATAAATGCATTTATATAAAAGGCATATCAAACACTTATGTCATTGTTTTTTAAATATAGACGACATGTTGATTATGGATAGTGATCATGATATCATTATAACTAACAAAAATATATTGATATGGGTGTAGCAGAAGTCATATTAGGGATTAAGATCACTAAAGCATTTGATGGACTTGTTATATTGAATCTCATTATACTATGACAAAACTTGAGAAGTATAATGTAAATGATAATTCCATAGTTAAAACACCGATGACTTAAGTTTGAATTTGTCTAAGAACCATGGTGACCCCATATCATAAGTAGAATATTCTTGAATAATTGACAATATGATATATATCATAAATTGCATAACTAGATATTGCCTACTTAATTAATAAACTGAATAAATTTAGAAGTAATCATGATAATGATCACTGAAAGGTATTGATATTTAGGATTCATCTTAATATATAAATTACATTATGAAAGATATCCAACTGTATTAGAAAGATACAGTGATGTAAATTAGATATTAAACATAAAATGCACTAAGTTCACTAGTGGTTATGTATTCACTATTGGTCATGGAGCTATATAATGGAAATTCTCTAAAGAAATCTATAGAGTTAGAACTACTATAGAATCAAAGTTTGTAGCTTTGGATAAAGTTGGAGGAGAAACAGAAAGACTTCATAATTTTTTAGAGAATATTCCTTATTAGCATAGGTCAATGCCCCGATGCCTACAATATTATACTTGGTGATAGTTAGTCGGCTATCGAAATTGAACAAAGTAAGTCTCGACAAATACATCGAGGACAAACTACTTATCCAAAGAAATGAGACTAAAATCTACAAAATTTAAAAAAAAAAACTTATAGCGGCAACCCAACCTTGTTGAATGGAGATTGCAAGATCTTGATTCAATGAGATAACTAAGTATTGAAAATTCAAATGAGCACTTAGGAGCTATCTACTTCCCTTTCCTATGATAGATAACTGCTTAATGATTATTAGACTACCAAGTAGAGTATGATAACATACTCTTAATAGGATATCACATATATAAGTGTGAAGTAAGCCACTTTTTCAAAACACTTATGAGTCCAAAATATTGTTCAGGGGAAAGACAGACAGAATCGTGAGAACCAAAAAGTGTTAGGGAAGCTAGTGTGTAGGTACTATAATCTTGATTTATACAAATGGTTGGACTATTCAAAAGACAGTGTTCACTAATTAGTTAAGTAAACCCAATAGTATTCCATTAAGGATGGTTCAAAGCCAAAAGCTACCTCATCTGATGAAATAGTTTTTTGCTTGAATTCTCTTTAGTGCCTGCATACTCACATGCATTAATTTCATTCATGTCGGAGATTGTTGGAAATTAATTTTAAAAGTTGGATTTTGACCAAACTTTGAAAAATAATTTTAGTGGGTTCAATTTTATAAAAATAAGAATTATTTAGCTAAACGTAAATAATATCACGGGTAGATGAGTTTAGTGTATCTGATTTCTCAAATTTAATTTTAGGTGAATAAGAAATTACTGCCAAAAGTGAGCCATATAAAATGTGTAATTTTTGAATTGGAAATTGATAGGAAGATGAAAGCTATCTATCCCACATTAGAAATTAAAAAGAATTAAGACCACTTTATTTAGTGCACATTGAATATTTGGGTTTGAGCCCCATGGGCTACCAATAATCTTTGTAAGGGGGAGGACATACATCTTTGCAGGTTTGGACTAAAGTCCACACGCATGAGGCTGGACCGGCTTGGGCTAGAGCTAGGTTGGGTTGGTCTAAACACTATATATATTTTTATGCAAAATACATTAAGAATCTTATGAGAAAGATTTTAATTTATTTCCTCTAATTAGTATGTAATAAGTGGCATGGTTCAGAAAATGACATGTGGCAGGTAACTAGCCAGCTACTGACTGTGTGAAAATAGCTGACCAGACGAAATAACAAACTTGTATATCTAATCAGCACTAACTTGCCCCTCACTATATTGGCATTCATGGAACACCCAGCCACAATGATACTCTCACTGAGATAATACCTCCACAGTCGACCCAGATACGCAGTTGAGGTATTACCTTAGCTACCCTACTTCTCTCATAGCCGAGGCATTCACTATATTGCTGCTACAACCCTCTCGCAACTGAGGTAATGTCTCGGTATTTCCTTTACAATAGAAGCAATGCCTCGGCCGCCACTCTTCTCCCATGGTCAAGATAATACCTCGGCTATCACATATTTCTTACAACTGAGGTGATGCCTTGCTGCCCTTTTTTCTCTAGTCGGGGTAACGTCCCTACCGCCTTGACCCTCTTGCAAAAAGGTAATGCTTTGACCGCCATAACCTTTTTACACCTGGTATACAACCTCAGCCAATCATGGTGACATGACTAAGCCATTAATCGTCGAACATGTTGATCCCTCTTCAAGCAATTCCCACTACCCTGACTTTAGAAAACATTTATGTAACTCTTAACCGAACTGCACTTCATAATCTGCACAGAAGTTAGGGTCTTATGTTGGGCATATGTATATTCAGCCCAAGAACCTTAATTTGTACGAGATCTAAAATTCATAAAGGGCCCATCTCGGCCCATGTCCTACTAAAATACCTATAAATATCCCTCTTCATGCCATTTTAAAATGTATGTGATTCATTTTGCACTTTAGAGCTTAAGTTCAATTCTTGTTTTCTCTCTAAACATATACTAACTTAAGTATTATAGCATTTTTTAGAATGTACCCATGGCCTCTAACCGTCCATTCATGTTGTTAGTATTGTAGGTAGGGACCCAATTTTCCAGCAACTTCTAGGAAGGGATCAATTTTGAGGAAGGGTGACTTTCTGTCAATCAATTTATATATTGAGGTTCATACCATATCATTCCTAAGTAGCAATCTTGTAGCCTCAACCGAAAGTTGATTTTAGATATGAAGCTCTTAAATGTTACATTTGATTCAATGAATCAACTTTGGCATCCGATGAAAATTTATATAGGCAAGGTTTCTATTAAACTTTATCAGCATATGTCTTAGTTAGACTACCATTTCTATTGTAGTAGGTTTGGGAATAATATTCATCTTCTATATAAATTATACGATTAAGCTGATTGCCTAACTTATTGAATTGCAACAAAATTAAGTTGTCTTATCAATAGATAGCTATTGTGTCTGAACTTAAACTTCTCTGGGAATTTAATGAAATTGTTTTTCCTTGTAGCTTACTATTCCATTAGTGTATGGACATATTTGATGCATGTCCAAAGATGGAAAATTGGTTAGACATGTAATAGTGCAAACATACATTGAAGTTGGCATTATTTGTTGTGGTAGGTTTTGTGCCTTCTTGTTCCTGTACTTGTTAAGATCACTAGATTTAGACACACAACTTGATGTGGTATCACTCCATATCTTCAGGTGTCGACTTCTTTTGTCGTAATAATCTCTTAGATTGGTCCATGCCTGCAACACACACAAATAGTTAAAGGTCCCCAGAGTGCGCTCGGGATACCCCTCTGATACTCAAGTTAGTCAAGAGATCTAGAAAAAGAATGCTTAACAAAAGGAGAAGAAAATAGAAAGAAACCAAAAACTTGGTAGAAATGTTGAAGAATCCGAATTGTGGTGCGACTGATGGAAGTTTTTGTGTTTCAACTATAACTCTTTGTTCATATATCATTTTGACTTGATTATTAATCCATTGGAAATCTAAGAGATAGATATACAACTTTTATATTTACTACAAAATCTAATTCTATCGATATCAATGAGAAAAACCGAGTTCAAGAGTCAGCATTGGGCTGAAATTTTCTGGTAAGACACATCTTGTTATTTCAGGAATAACTCTCTCCACATATATCACATTTAGTTTATTCAAGTGCCTATAGAAATCCAAGACACATAAAAACAATTTATTAGAAGATATCACAAATCAAATCATCCTATAAAGGGGTCAAAAACTAGTTATAAAGGCTGAACAATGTCAAAGTACTGAAGTGAATGAGGAAAAGACAGCAGCAACAGTGCCTAGGCGCCATCTGAGGCTGCTAAGACAGAATATACAGCACCTAGGCACCGTTATTCCATGCCTGGGTGCTGCCCTTCCAAAAAAAGACGTTGATGCATTTTTTTGGCGACAAGTCGCAATGGATCATGAATTTTGGCATTTTTATGAGATATACATATTAGATACACCTATATATCATTACCCATGTGATGCTCTAGTGGGATACACTAAATTGGTGGAGGAAAAAAGGAGAAAAATCCAAGAAAAGATGAAGGATTTCAGGTTTGTTTTGAAGAAAAGTATAAGGATTTTGAGATTATTTTGGAAGACTCTTGGGAAAAGAATCATTTTTGAGAAGTTTAAAAAGGATAATTAGCATCAACCAAATGGGGGATTTGGTTCTTGGAACCAAAAGAGGCTACTGAGTGCTTGTAGACAAGAACCATTTAATTTTCTGGATCCAAGGTAGCCATTTTTGGAGACAATGAGAGCTTCGACCATTCCTCCCACTTCACAAATTAATGAATAGTTTCTATATTCTTTCTTATTTATTTTTTGAAGTTGTATTCATCCATGATAAAATAAATTTTTCTTTCTAAAGGATGATGTAACTTTATTTGATCTTATGTTTTGAATTTCAAACAATAGTAGTTCAAGTTATTCATCTTGTTTAGTATTACATCTTGATTATTTGACCACTAATTGAGATTGTTTGATGTATGAGATTCGACACTTGAGAAAGGAAAGATTATACATGATCATAAGGATAATACAACCTAGGAGTCATAAAGTTGAGAAGCTTATGAAACCTTTGAAGTTTTGAAAAAGAATTTATTGAACTTTTGTAGAGTTTTATTCTTGAATTTTTATAGAGATATCGAAATTCATATTAGAACTCATAGTTAATTCGACACTCAAAAGAGGGAATTGGTGAGCTTAGAAATTCTTAACTTAGATGTGTTGTTGACTTAAATTGGTATATTTTAGAAAGAAGAACATATGTAAAAATTAGGTGAGTCATTCTTCTAGAATATCTTGGTCATAAGGTGTTTGTTATATTACGTCTAAAAACTTTACTCTTACCTTGCATTTTTTGTCTTACTTTACTTTGTTTACCAATCATCACTCAATTTTCTAGATAAAATTAAGACTATTTGAACTGTGGTACTTAATGCAAATTTTGATTACAATTCTTGTGGATACGATACTCAACTCACTGTTGTACTAAAACTTAATATTGTGCACTTGCAGTTTGCATAATTTCATGAAGAGAGCTCATGTAGGGATGGTTGGCCAAGAGTAGGTAGCGTTAGAGCAATCACCATATGGTGAGTTGCCTTAGAAAGTTTTTCTTGCTTTTAGGATTTAACTTTTGTTCTTAGTCTTGAGGATCCGTCGTATGTCGTAACCATCATCCAGAGGCTAAGGCTAGTTTTTAGGTCGGTGCTTTATGCCCCATCATTTTTATGCTCCAGAATTGATAATGAGCCAAATTCCATCTTATGTATGTAACCCACTTGGCCAATTTATGTCAACAAGCATTGTAATAAGCCGCCTACTCTTGGGCAAGCTCATGGAATAATGGTTGGTTCGAGTCGCCATTTGAGTCTAATAACTTAGACGAATTTTTTGTTTGAGACCATAGAGGTCATTCGCTCTTTACTCAATGATGGAAGTGATTAGTTAAGTTGGGTGAGGAGTTTATCTCCTTAGGCCATTGTCATTGTCAAAATCTGGTAAGTTCGAGAGCAAGAAGTTGTTTTTTTCTTTTCGAGGTCTAGTTGAGTTGGCGGATGTATTGGTAAGCCCCCCACTCATAGGCATATCATGGTCATCAAGGTATGCAATGCATGTTTGTACACACATGGTCTCACATTACTTGGCCATTTTTCTTTATTGGTTGCATGGTTGATTTACTTAATTTTTTCATCTTTATTTCTCATTGCTTGGTTGGATCTAACGCCTTTATTTTTATTTTTGTTTGCAGCCAAGAAACTTGAATTTGCTATACTTCGTTCCCTCAAGTTTAGGGAGTCTGGTCCTTTACATGCTATTAGCAAAAAGGGCACACCGCCTACTCGAGACGAGATGACTGGTATTGATTGAGGTGGCACTAATAGAAATAAGGTGGTGGTAGGTCTTCTCAAGAATAGGTCGTGATCACGTGATATTGTTGGTGTTAGTGGAGCCAGTCTATTGAGGTGCTGTCGGAGGTTACTTCGAAGAGGCCTTGTGACTTTTCTCTTATTTCTGCTCTCTTTCATGGTACAATGAAGGGTTACTTCACCTACAGGGTGAATCAGGTTGAAAGAGTAGAGTCTCTTTAGGATATTGAGTATCATACATTCGATCGGAGAAAGATTCATAGTGTGGTAAGTTAGTACAATATCACTCGTCTTGAGGTAGAGCCGAATCGTGTTATCACTGAGGACCTTGTGAGGGACTTGGCCTGGGTAAGTTATTCCTTTTATTCTTGCACTCATTCTACGCTGAGTCCATTTACTTAGTTTTTTTATCAGGTTGATGCTTTGGCTTGTATAACCATTAGTTTTTTAATCAGGTTGATGCTTTGGCTTGTATAACCATTAGTTTTTTAATCAAGTTGATGCTTTGGCTTGTATAACCATTAGTTATTTTTATTAGTAGACTTAGCTATTCTAGATTCGATTACTTTGCACAAGATTTGAGCTCGCTTCTTGATTCTGTGTGTACTTATTTTCTCTTATGTCGTTGTTGTACTATTTAGTCTTTTTTGTTACTTTATGTAATGGTTATTGCTTTATACTGCTTATGATGGAGGAAGTCGGTATGACTTTTAATATTCGCGAGTCGGTAGGGCTCCTCGAATGTGGATATTGTTAAGACCTCCAAAGTGTGGAAGCCAATTAGGCTTCTCGAGGGTGGAGGTCTGTAAGACCTCTTAAGTATGGGAGTCGATATGGTCCCTCGGTTATGTGCAAGCTCTTGAGGTTGTAAGGATTTCTAAATTTTTTATCTCGCGGGGATTCCCTTGAACCATCCAAGGCTAAGCTTTAGCTATCCTCAATGAATAGTAGGTAATCTTAGGATGCACTTTGTCATTAGCCTTAAGAGAAGTTGAACTTGAGAGATTCCAGGGTCGAGCTGGCTAGGCTCATTAGTGACATCAAGAGAATATCGTCAACCTCCGGGGTCGGTGGCAATATAGCATTTTATTTAGTAGTAGAGCAGATAGACACGCAGTTGTAAAGTAAAATGAAGAGTTGTATTGATCTTGCAAAAATTTACTAAGCACTTGAACAAGAGCCACTTGAAGCTTGACAACTTAAGTTGAAATACAAGTCTTCTGATTAAGTAGAATTAAAAAATGACATAAGCCCTCAAGGGCTAAACTCTATAGAAAACATCTAATTAATTGAACTCTTCTCTATTGGTAGAATTTCTTGAAGGCATGAGAGTGTAAGCTCCTGGGGGCGCGGGGATGCTACCTCCTCTTGAGGATGTAATGGCATAAGAGCTTCTATTTGAGGTACGAGTGCGCATGAGCTTCTCCTGAAGTGCAATGGCAGGCGAGCTCCTCTTGTGGACACATTCGCTAAGTCTTTGGGTGTCTATACGTGTTTGCTAGATCTTTGTGTTGCCTCAACACAGTCATAAGGTCTTTGGGTACCTAGATGCATTCCTAGGTTTTTGTGTTGCCTGGACATGCTCACCAGGTCTTTAGGTGCCTATACACATTTGTTAGGTCTTTATGTTGTCTGGATGCAATCATCAGGTCTTTAGGTGCATAGACGCATTCGCTAGGTCTTTGTGCTGCCTGGACATGCTCTCCGGGTCTTTGGGTGCTAATATGTGTTTGCTAGGTCTTTATGTTGCCTGTATGCAGTCGTTAGGTCTTTAAGTGCCTAGACGTGTTCGCTAGGTCTTTATGTTATTTGGATGTGCTCATCAAGTCTTTAGGTGCCTAGATGTGTTCGCTAGGTCTTTGTGTTGCCTGGACGTACTTGCTAAGTCTTTAGGTGTCTAGACGCATTCGCTAGGTCTTTGTGTTGCCTGGACGTGCTCACCAAGTCTTTGGGTGTCTAGACGCATTCGCTAGGTCTTTGTGTTGCCTGGATGTGCTCACCAAGTCTTTGGGTTCCTAAATGCGTTTGCCAAGTCTTTTGGTGCCTGAACCTGCTCGTCGTGTCTTTTGGTGGGGCGAAGTGTATTGAAAAACTTCTACTTTATTAGCAAAACTTCTTCACACTGGCTACCTTCGAAGTGCATGGTGGGCTTCTTTGATGTTAAGTGGTGAAGTCATGGTGCTCTCGCCTTCGTGATTGTCTTACGTCTAAGGTTCTCCCCCCTTAGATTTATTAGTTTCATTAGGTTTATATCAGGCTAGTAGGCTGCTAAGTTGGCCACCTTGGGAGGGCCCACGCCACCGTCAATTTCTCACCTGTCTCCCATCGACAGGGGAGGGCAACTTTTCCAACATAGCAAGTTGACCTGCCTAGCTCATTCACTGTCGTAGCCACATTGACGGGGGGAGGTGATGCTGTCATCACCTCAACAGCTCGAGCGATTTACTTTAACTATCGAGATCGAGCAAATCACTCGACCTAGCTGTTGCGACATACTTGAACTGAGAAAAGATTCATCGTGACCTCCCATCATGGACGTCAGTTTCTCAAGCTCTTGACTTCGTCAATTGGCTACCTCAGAAATGTAGACAAGTATTCCCACAGACGGCGCCAAAATTATGTGGTATCACTCCACGTCTTCAGGTGTCAACTCCTTTTATCGTAATGATATCTTGGATAGGTCTCTGCCTACAACATCCTCAAATAGTTAAAGGTCCCTAGAGTACGCTCTAAGAGAAAGAATGTTAACAATTATTCGACGTACCTTATAATGAATGGAGATGGGGAATTTATAGTTGTAAGATCGAAAGGTGTAATCCTGTATGGTATAGTATGTAGATCACTTGGGCTTCATGGGCCTATAGGTTTGGATCTCGCCTCCATGAGCTTAATTATAACATCATAGCCTAATTTTATTTATTTTTAACCCAGTGAACTTAGCTTCTTAAGTCTATTTTAGATTTATGGCACGTCACAACCTATGCACAATCCAGACTCTACAACTTATGTAAAATGGAATTTGATATTGTGGTAGGTCAACTAATCCAAGAAGATAACCTATGTGATGCTTAGAGTTGGGGGGTATCACAAATTTGAATAGTGGGTGTGTCTATCAATTATCATACATAAGAAAAGTTGAAATTAGAATGCAAACACCATGCTATTTTGGTGAACAACTTTCTTTTCTGATTTTAAACACAGTAGCATATTCTGGTTTGGTGCACCAACTGCACTGTAATGTATTTATACTGCATATTCAGTTGATGTAGTTAAAAGTTAAAACCCTTCCCTTGGTAAATGGCATAAAAATTTGGACTTTTAGAACAACAGGCTAGGGAAGTTTCCTAAATCACTAGTCGGATCAAGAATCAATGTGTAATTGATCATCGAGTTCAACAATTAATATATAATATTACTAAAGTTTTATTGATGAATAATTTAATTTTGGTATTTCAATTTGTCATTGACAAATGGTATATTGCATTTTACGATTGGAGTTAAAAGATATAATTTGTAATGTCACATTAATTATGTAATATCGATTATGCATTTCAAATCTTTTAGTCAAATTTTATATGTTGATACTAAGGCTATCTTCAATCCAAATTTCACACCCACACACCAAATTTAGTATTTTTTATTATCTAATCTGACACCATTTCTTACATCAAATTTGATGTAAATGAATAGTGTTGCAACTATTCATTATATTAAATTTGGTATAATGCATATATTCTCATTTTGTCCTCAAATTTGTTCTACCTCAAATTTTAATTCTATTTGTATCACATATTGTATATTCAATTAATTGATAATTTCATTTTATTTATCTAATTGTAATTTGGTTATTACTTTACAATAACTTTTGTAATGATTAATTGTAGTAATTGATAATTAATTAACATTTTTAGTAAGTTAAAATAATTTCTTTCACCAAATTCAAAAGTAAAATACAACATTATAAACATTGAAAACTAAAATTTAAAAAATAAAATACTACATAATTGATGCATTAATTGATCATTTACAGAAGGAATATAATAAATATGAGAATTAAATGACAAAAATGTATTGAACTTTATGTTTGTTTTGTGAAAGTTTTGTATTATACGTGATGTACAATGTAATATATTTATTTATTATGATATTAATTGTAATGTTTAATTTTGTAATATAATCAATGAATGTAATATTATTTATATGCAATTTTTATTTAGTATAATTAGTAGTAATAAATTATAAGTAATTAAATAACTTTATAATTTAAAATTTTGATGATAATTGAAAAATAAGAAAATAAAGAATAAAATTTTTATTTGATTTGAAATTTGGGATAGTGGGTTGTAGATGATTTATACGAAAATATCAAATTTGATATAAAAATTATATTAAATTTGATGTTATGAATTAAAGATGGCCTAAAATTATAAGACTATGTCTATGTCCATAGATTGAAATTCTAGTTTAAGTGATCCTTTTTTGAATGCAAAGGTGCGAACTAAACCCTAACAATCAGATTTATGTTGGAAATTATGCAAATTTTTTATCAACCAGATTAGTGAGAATGCAAAATAACAATAAAAATAATACATATATATTTGATAACGGAATTCGGTCAATTGTGCCTACGTCTCCGGACCTATTGCAGATCGTTTTACTAAATGAAAAAAATATATAAAGTGTTTACAACACTTACAAGTCACAACCCACATAATAATTTTTCTTCACAAAATTCTTTCACAAGCTTTTTCTCTTAAACTTTTCTTTCAAACTCTCTCTAATTCTTTTTTTAGTATGCTCTATAAATGAGAACTAAAGGGGTTTATACAAGTTTCAAAAAACATGAGTAGGTGGAATTTAGGCAAAAAATTAGGTAAGAAATTAAGTTAGGTACCTTAATTGACAATTGCCTAAATTAGGCACCCTTCATTTTTTACCAAAAATGGTTGGTCATTTTCTTGACAATCTCCCACTTGAAGACTGATTTCAATCTGTTTTCACACCTCGATCCATGCAGTAGATCTTTTTTGTCTTGTGACTCTTGCAAACCAACTGAAGTTGAACACAACTTCAATTTGTTGATAGACACCATCTTTGTCAACATATCTGCTGGATTCTTACTTTTTTGGATTTTCTCCAGTATTAGCACCTATGATAAAGTGATAACGAAGTCTAATATACTTGGTTCTAGAATGAAATGTTGAATTCTTCGCCAAGTGTATTGCACTCTGACTATCACTGTACAAAACATTCTTCTCTTGCTTGAATCCTAACTCAGTTAACAAACCTTGAAGCCATATCATCTTGTTATTAGTTTCAGTCACTGCTACATGCTCAACTTCTGTAGTGGATAAAGTGATAATCTTTTATAATTGTGACATCCAACTAACAACTGTAATTCCAACAGTGAATATATAACCGATGGTACTTCTCCGGTGATCGACTTCACATCCAAAGTCTGCATCTACTTAGCCTTGTACTTTTAACTCTCATTTGGATATAAACATTTTTCTATAGTGCCTCGTTGATACTTCAAAATCCACTTGACTGCTTCTCAATAAGCTTTTTCTGGATTTGGCATAAATCTGCTAACAACTCCTACTGCATGACCAATGTCTGGTCTCGTATAGATCATCGTGTACATCAAATTTTCAAAGGCTGAGGCATAAGGAACCTTAGCCATGAATTCTCTCTTTTCCTCTGTCTGAGGGTACTAATCATTGGATAGGCGAAAGTGACTAGCCAAGGGTGTGTTGATTGGCTTGGGATCCCCTATGTTGAATCTCTGCAAAACATGGTTGATGTACTCTATCTAAGATAACTGCAAGAACCCTTTCTGCCTATCTCTTATGATTTGCATTCCAAGAATCTTATTTGATGGACCCAAGTATTTCATGTCAAACTCCTTTGACAATTGCTGCTTTAATCTTCTGATATCATCCATATCTGAACCTACTACTAACATATCATCGACATAAAGTAATAAAATGATATAACTGGACCTATATCTCTTGAAGTAGCAACAGTGGTCGGCGTTGCACTTTTGGAAATCTTCCTTGTGTATAAAGCCATTAAACTTTTTGTACCACTGTCTTGGGGCTTGTTTCAAACCGTACAAACTCTTCTTAAGTCTACACACAATGTTCTTCTTTCCTCTTTTTGAGAAACCTTCTGGTTGGTACATATATATCTTCTCATCTAAGTCTCCATGAAAAAATGTGGTCTTCACATTCAGCTGTTCAAGATGAAGATCTTCAATGTCAACAATACTCAACACTGATCTGATGGTATTGAACTTCACAACGGGGGAAAAAATATCAGTGTAGTCGATTCCTTCCTTCTGTTGGAATCATTTGACAATTAGTTGAGCTTTGTATCTCTTGGAACCATCATGCTCCTCTTTCACTGGTACACCCATTTGTTGTGAAGTGTTTTCTTCCCCACGGGTACTAACCCTCTTCTGCTTTCCATGTTGTAATCTTCGCACATTTCTATCAAAACTGAATATAGACCTGGAAGTTTCCCTTTCAAGAGCATAATTTTTATCCATTTTTCACTCATGTGGCCTAGCCTCTGGTGCCATAGATTTGAAGTTTCATTGTCTACTGCAACTACAATCGAACAGCGTGCCCTACTGTCATGTAAAGAGTACCAGTCTTCTTGCCTCAAGCAAACATCATTGTGCCCTTTGAAATCTTCCAATCATCACCATGGAATATCGTAGTGTAGCCTTTGCTAGCCAACTACCCTACTAAAATTAAGTTCTTTTTCAGGTTAGGGATATGGCTCCTTCAGCTTCCAAACAGACCCGTTCAACTTAATTTTCACTATCCATTTGCCAACAATAGCACACGGTTGGTCATCACTAAAATATACCTTTCCAAGATTTTTGTGGACATACCTCTCAAAGAATTCTTTTTGCGAAGTAGCATGAAACGATGCTCTAGAGTCTAACACCCAACACTCCTCATTGCTCTCTAAAAAGCATATCAACGCATCATCTCATTCTGAGGTGGAAGTAACATTTGCCTCTGTCTTCGCTGCCTGATCCTTCGATGGATTCTTGCACTAATTTTTATAGTGTCTGGTCTTCCCACAGTTCCAACACTCAAATATTTTTGAGCTATGAGAGTTATTAGGATCCCTGAATTTGGACCTCTTGTCTTTTGATCTACCTTAGTAGTTCGATCTGCCACATCTGTAACACTTTCATTACTACACAACTATATATATAATATAATTTGATATGATAGAACCTGTGTGCATACATGGAATTTTTTTTTCTTTTACCTGTAACATCATAATAAATAATAAACTATTTTTTCCACTCACAAACTAATTTAAATATACCTGCAGAGGACCCATAACAAACAAAATACTTACATACTCATGTACATAAAAGTTTTAAAAGTAACACACAGTATAAGTTTCAAAACCTAATACAATAGAGTCCAAAATCAAATAAGTTAACAACCAGCCCAACAGGTCGTCATCCATGTACACTAATCTTCAGAACCTGTAGGAACTCCAGCCGCTCAATCAGAAAGTCCATGGCTTCAAGTATCATCAAACTCACCTACAATGTATAAACTCAGTAAATAAAAATCATGCATGCTGAAGAGATAATCCAATATAAATGCAATGCATTTTTATGAGATCATGACAAGAATGTAAACTTATACATAAAAATAGTTCATTCAAAATTATTTTCCATCACTGGCCCTTGGCCCACCTACTATGTACCAGATAGAGCTCTCAACAATATCAATAATCATATGGCCATAAACAAATCGACACAGTTTGGGGGCCATCTCTTGGGATTACCAAAGGTCCACCCCCTGTCTTCCCCTTTGACCCTTTAGAAGTCTTCCCACTAGCGGCGTCGATAAGGGCATTGTCAAGTGGTCCACCCTCTCGTAACCACCAGACGCACACCCCCTGTCAACTCTTATGATCCTCTGAAAAGTAATACTCGCGGCACCACAAATATCATATAAATAAGCCACACATGGGCCTCAGTACACTAGTAGTGGCCAACCAAAATATTTTTATTTTGAAAATAATATCATGCGTGTCAAAAACATCAACTGTGAGCACGTGTTATGCATGGACATATAAATGCTGATGAATGGCATGTCTAATGACACAACGGATCCTATGTCTCATCATCCAAGCAACATATGCACTATAAGGTATGTATATTACTCACAATACACACATCAAGATATAAGGATCACATTAATATAGATAATGCACAAAATACTATGTTCATACATTGCAGTTGCAAATGGATTTTCACTTATTTTTCACCTTTGATATCCTACTGAAAGTTAACAAGATTATCCTCCCTAACCTTAGATATAAGACAGTCTGTAAAAGTATAACGTATTAATTTTCATTCTTAATCAATAGGTTTCTATATCAAATCTCATAAAGGATCTTAAATCTTAAATTTAATTAAATAACAATTAAATCTTAAAATTTTATACTTCACCCCAATCAAAACCTTTTAAATACTTTAATTTCTCATCTTGAATTTATTCTAATATTATGTAATTGATATGTTATAATCCTGTAATCAATCCCTCAATTCAATTAACTCTATCATCCAATTAATACAAGATAATAAAATCAAATCTTTATAACAAATAACAAATTTCGAATTAAAGGTGTATATTAACAGGTAGATAACTAATTAACTTGGATCAAAAAAAATTTCTTTCAAATTAGAAATAAACAGCATAAATATATATTTTTATCCGTACAAAAATAAGAAGGGACTTACCCAAAATTTTCTCAAATTTCTACGGTTGAAATTAGTTATTCCTTTCTTCCTTCTTCTTTTCCTTTCTTTTTCTTTCTTCTCTTTTTCTTTCCTTTGTTGTCGTGAACGTGTGTGTGGTGTTTTAATATCTTAACTATTACTTAGCTATTAAGAAAACCTAATATAATATTATAATATATGTATACTTATCCTTAATATAATATATTATAACCTAGTATAATATATTATAACATATATATAATATCTTGTTTTAATATCTTAACTATTACTTAGTTATTAAGAAAACCTAATATAATATTATAATATATGTATACTTATCCTTAATATAATATAATATATTATAACATATGTTAATATATTATAACTATTACCATACACGTGTATACATATATGTATATAGAAACTAACATTATAATATATAATATATGCTTATCTTAAACATAAGCTATACACACACACACACACATATATATATATATATATTTGTAGTATTATTTTATTATACTACACACATATACTTATATCTATATATATTTCATACATCTATACATATATATAATATATTTCATACATCTATACATCTATATAATATATTTCATACATCTATATATATATTTATATATATATAATTAATACATAATATTTTAATATTTATTTATAAACCCTCAAATTTATTTTCTAGTAAGATTTTATACCCTCTTAATTAATATGATAATGTCCTTATTTTTGTTTTATTATTATTATTACCATTATTATCACTATTTTCTCCCTAATTAATTTATTTGCATAGTTTATCCTACACCGATAAACACAACGATACCACCTTTCACTTACGTGTATCGTGATGGTATTTGATAGTTGACACCTAAATTCTCGTATCTTAGTACCAACTCAACCAATTAGGTTAAAGAATTTGGAAATCAATATCGGTAACAACTTCAAAAGTTTAATTATTAAAAATATCATATAAGATATAGTGTATTATGAAATATCAATTAAAAATGCAAATAACATATACGTAGCATGAAATGCATGAACTATATTAGTCAGATGAGTAGCGCGAGGCTCGGGTATTACATTCTCTCCTCCTTATGAAAATTTCATCCCCCAAATTTACTTACCGAAAGTGTTTTGGATATTTAACTTTCATATCATCATCCCTCTCCCAAGTAGCTTTTTCTGTAGACTGATTTCTCCATGACACTTTAACCAATGAGATCTTTTTATTTCTAAATTATTTTACTTCTCGTAAAAGAATCTCTACAGATGCTTCGTCATAACTCAAATCTGCTTGCAGCTCTATAGGTTCATTCTTCAGAATATGAGATGAATTTGTAATATATTTTCTCAACATAGATACGTGGAATACATTATGTATTTAAGGCATTGATGTAGGTAGGTCAAGTCAGTTTATAACAATATCCCGATCATCATTTAACATAGGTGTCTCCCTTTCTTGGTTTCTACCTCCACTACTACTCTCATTCTTTATTCTTGTCATGGATGCAATATTATTTTAAAACATGGCCAATATAATTCATGAAACAGTAATGCATCACATAATAAAATAAAACTTACGAGTAAGGCGGTGCTTCCACAAGTTCCAAGTTTATGTGCATGGACAGTCTACAAAACCTGTAACCGCGCTCTGATACCACTCTGTAACACCTCCATTACTACGCAACAATATATATAATATAATTTGACATGATAGAACCTGTGTGCATGCATGGAATATTTTTTTTTCTTTTACCTGTAACATCATAATAAATAATGAACTATTTTTCCCACTCACAAACTAATTTATATATACCTGCAGAGGACCCATAACAAACACAATATTTATATACTCATGTAGATAAAAGTTTTAAAAGTAACACACAATATAAGTTCCAAAACCTAATACAATAAAGTCCAAAATCAAATAAGTTAACAACCAACCCAACAGGTTGTCATCCATGTACACTGATCCTCAGAACCTGTAGGAGCTCCAGCCGCTCGCTCAGCAAGTCCATAGCTTCAAGTATCATCAAACTCACCTACAATATATGAACTATGTGAGTCAATGCTCAGTAAATGAAAATCATTCATGCTAAAGGGATAATCCAATATAAATGCAATTCATTTTTATGAGATCATGACAAGAATGTACACTTATGCATAAAAATAGTTCATTCAAAATCATTTTCCATCACTGTGGACTCACATTATTTGGCCCTTTTTCTTTGTTGGATGCATGATTGATCTACTTAGCATTTTTAATGCTTTCACTTCATTTTTGCATCTAATGCCTTTTCATTTGCGCAAGTTCTCATAGACTGGTTCTTCGTACCCTTCTGTTGGAAAGAGCATGCTACCTTTTTGGGGTGATGAGAGTGGTGATGATTGATGTGACACTAACTTATGTGACACTGATGTATGTCAGCACACGTGAGAGAGGGTCTTCTTCCCCCTTCGAAAGGGCAATGAGCAAAGGTCGTAGGCTTATGACGTAGTTGGTGATGCTAGAGGGCAACATGTTGAACTGCTATCAATGATAACTACTTCTTAGGTATCCATAGGCGCGCGAGGTCCTCATGGGGGACAACAATGCGAGACCTCCTCTTTGGGCGAGAAGGTGTGTGAGCTCTTAGTGCGGGTGTGGGGGTGTGTGAGCTCCTCCCTACATGCATTTCACTAGGTCCTTTGGTAGGGCGAACTGTATTGAAAAGACTTCTAAGTAAATGGATTCATGCCTCTTGGCGGAACTTCTTCAAGCGGCTAGTGTTAGTACTTCTTCTAAGTTTTTTTTTTTAGCCATGCTTGATGCGACCTAAACCTGGGCTCGATGCGAGTTGACCAAGTCAGCTCGCATGGGCTCGATGCGAGCTGGGTGGGCTCATTTTTTTTTTCAAGCCATGCTCGATGCGAGCTGAACCTGGGCTCGATGTGAGCTGATCAAGTCAGCTTGCATAGGCTCGATGCGAGCTGCGTGGGCTTGATTTTTTTTTTAGCCGTGCTTGACGCAAGCTGAACCTGGGCTCGATGGGTGGGCTCAATTTTTTTTTCAAGCCATACTCGACGCGAGCTGACCAAGTCAGCTCGCATGGGCTCGATGTGAGCTGGGTGGGCTCGACCTTGCTTGGCTTGGAGTGACCTTTCTTCATGTGCGAGTAAGGTTTGCTTGTCTTCTCGTAGTCTCAATCCTCGTAGTCGCAACGTTTTGCAGTTCTCGTGGTCGTAGTCCCTTAGGGGACTTAGACCAAGTGAGTTGTTATCCCCTTGTGCTTAGTCCATTTACTTATTTTTTTTTTCCACATTATGCAATGATTGTTGCTTTGTACTTCTCATGATGGAGGAAATCGGTATGACTTCTCATATTTGTGAGCTGGTAGCTCATCTCTACTAGTATAACTTTTTGAAGGTACGAGCGTGAGCTCCTATGAGTGCAATAATGCAAGCTCTTCTTGGGGGCATAATGGTGCACGAGGTTCTCCTGGTAGCGCGATGGCACACGAGCTCTTCTTGGAGGCGAACAATTTGGGAAAGTTTTTATATATTGTGGATGAAAGTCATAACTCATCAATCATTGTTGTAGAGAGACAGTCGCAATTCACTAATCCGTTTCCACAAAATTTCTCTCTTTAGGTCAAGTCATTTCCAAAAGAATCATCTTCAACACCATGAGCTCTCAAGGTACTTGAGCTTGCATTTAGGGATCTTCTTCTTTACTTTGATCTTTTCACCATCTATGTTTCGTTCAAATATTTCATTCCATCTTCTTTCCTATATTTTGTCTTTCTTTTTCTTTGAATTAATATATCAAACACCTTAAAGACGTCAATGATAGGAGTAGATAATAAGAGTGATGTAGAGGTAGAAACATTTATAATCCAAGATGATACATCATCGTTGTTGCCGGCAAGTTCCGCCGACATGGTCGGCCTTGGAGCTGCGAGTCGCAGCTCGCTGGCGTGCTGCACGTAAGTTGCAGCTCGAT
This sequence comes from Paulownia fortunei, assembly GCA_019321725.1. NCBI lineage: Eukaryota > Viridiplantae > Streptophyta > Magnoliopsida > Lamiales > Paulowniaceae > Paulownia > Paulownia fortunei. Next base: position 5,802,255 of record CM033105.1, on the reverse strand, counting down.
CATCCACTGAGCAGGTAGCTCGCATTCACATGTCATGTTTTGCTACCCTTTGTCGAGAATCTTTATTTGAGCCTCGTCATCGTCAATTTTTCTAGTGAAGGGGGTCTTGCCGAACTTCAATATTTAGACGGAGCTCTTTATGAGACAATTAAAGGTGTTCTTAATCTTCATGGCATCGATAAGGATACAGTCAAGTGGTCCACCCTTTCGTGACCACCAGAGGCACACCTCCTGTCAACCTCTATGATCCTCCGAAAAATAATACTCGTGGCGCCCTAAATATCATATAAATAAGCCACATATGGGCCTCGGTATACTAGTAGTGGTCAACTAAAATATTTTCATTCTAAAAATAATGTCATGCGTGCTAAAAAACTCAACTGTGAGCACATGTTATGCATGGACATATAAATACTAATGAATGGCATGTCTAATGACACAACGGATCCTATGTTTCATCATCCAAGCAACATATGCACTATAAGGTATGTATAATTCTCACAATACACACATCAAGATAGAAGAATCACATTTAATATAGATAATGCACAAAATAATATGTCCATACATTATAGTTGCAAATGGATTTTCACTTACCTTTCACGTTTGATATCCTACTGAAAGTTAACAAGATTTTCCTCCCTAACCTCAGATATAATGTAACCTGTAAAAGTATAACGTATTAATTTTTATTTTTAATCAATAGATTTCTATATCAAATCTCATAAAGGATTTTAAATCTTAAATTTAATTAACAATCAAATCTTATCATTTTATACTTCACCCCAATCAAAATCTTTTAAATACTTTAATTTTTCGTCTTGAATATATTCTAATATTATATAATTGATATGTTATAATCCTGTAACCAATCCCTCAATTTAATTAACTCTGTCATCTAATTAATACAATATAATAAAATCGAATCTTTGTAACAAATTTTGAATTAAAAGTGTATATTAACAGGTAGATAACTAATTAACTTGGATCAAAAAAACTTTCTTTCAAATTAGAAATAAATAGCATAAATATATATTTTTATCCGTACAAAAATAAGAAGGGACTTACCCAAATTTTTTTCAAATTTCTACAATTGAAATTTGTTCTTTCTTTCTCCCTTCTTCTTTTCCTTTCTTTTTCTTTCTTCTCTTTTCCTTTCCTTTGCTGCCGTGAACATGTGTGTGTGGTGTTTTAATATCTTAACTATTACTTAACTATTAAAAAAACCTAATATAATATTATAATATATGTATAATTATCCTTAATATAATATAATATATTATAACATATGTATAATATCTTGTCCCAATATCTTAACTATTACTTAGCTATTAAGAAAACCTAACATAATATTATAACATATGTATACTTATCCTTAATATAATATAATATATTATAACATATGTGTAATATATTATAACTATTACTATACACTATACACGTGTATACATATATGTATATAGAAATTAACATTCTAATATATAATATATGTTTATCTTAAACGTAAGTTATACACCTGTATACATACATACATATATATTTATGGTATTATTTTATTATACTACACACATATACTTATATCTATACATATTTCATACATCTATACATATATATAATATATTTCATACATCTATATATATATATATATATAATTAATACATAATGTTTTGATATTTATTGATAAACCCTCAAATTTATTTTCTAGTAAGAATTTATACCCTCTTAATTAATATGATAATGTCCTTATTTTGTTTTATTATTATTATTACCATTACTATTACTATTTTCTCCCTAATTAATTTATTTGCATAGTTTATCTTACACTAATAAACACAACGATGCCACCTTTCACTTACGTGTATTGTAATAGTATCTGATAATTGACACCTAAATTCTCGTATCTTAGTGCCAACTCAACCAATTAGATTAAAAAATATGAAAACCAATATCGGTAACAACTTCAAAAGTTTAATTTTTAAAAATATCATATAAAATATAGTGCATTATGAAATATCAATTAAAAATGCAAATGACACATACGTAGCATGAAATGCATGAACTATATTGGTCAGGTGAGTAGCGCGAGGCTCGGGTATTAAACATCCATTCCTCTGGTTGAATTTCTTCATCTTGACTCTGTATGCAAAACTGAAGTAGTTGATAATTCATCCGACTCTCTCCGTCTAATATCTTCATTGAAAACCAGATCACGAACATCATCAAATTTCAACTTATTACTTCCTGACGAGGTACTCACAACCATGACAGTAGCATTCCAGCTTTTTGGTAGAGAAAACAAAAGTATAAATGCTCGTACTTCTTCATCGAATTCAATTCCAACTAAACTCAATTAGATTGTACTGTGATAAGTTCATTGAGATGTTGGGCTACTAATGCACCTTCCGTCATTCGTAAATTGAACAAATACCTCATAAAGTGAACTTTATTTGAGGCCGATGGCTTCTCATACATACTGGAGGGAGCCGCCATAAGATCCGTCGTGGTCTTTTCCTTTGCTATGTTAAAAGCAATATTATGGGATAACGTTAATCGGATGACTCCAAGAGATTGTTTGTCGAGAAGATTCCAGTTTTCTTCCTTCATAGTGTCTGGCTTCTTTCCTAAAAGAGGTTAATATAGACTTCTTTAATACAGATAATTCTCGATCTGCATTTTCCAGAACCCAAAATCTGCGCTATCGAATTTCTCGAGTTTGACATTCCCTTTATATGTGTCCATCATTTCCACTCGAATCTGACTTCCTCTGGATCGTTTCTGATTATTCATGGAGTTCTGATACTAGTTGAAAATTATGCAAATTTTCGATCAACCAAATTAGTGATAATACAAAATAACAATGAAAATAACACACATAAATTTGATAATGGAATTCGGCCAATTGTGTGTACGTTTTTGGACTTACTACAGATCGTTTTACTAAAGAAAGAAAATATACAAAGTGTTTACAACACTCACAACTCACAATCCACACAAAAAGAATTTGAAAATTCGACTCTGCCCTTATCTTTTGAATTCACTTAGATTTTGAAATTAATTTTACAAAATTTACCTTTAATTTTATTAGAGGGTTGGAAAATGGGTGGATCTGATCGTATCCTAATCATGTGCAAATGCATTGGGTCCAAAATGGTTTCATTTGAATCCAAATAACCGAAATAATTTATCTATGAAGTTAATGGTGAAAAAAATTATTTTGAAATATTACATTGATATGCATTTTCTTGTTGAGCTATGGATCCGTTTTGGACTCAACCAAATTAACCCAATTGTAATGAGACCCATTCTTCAAAATAAAGATCCAATGCACTGGTACTGGATCAGATCCAAACCAAGGATCTAGCACCATATTCACGTGAGAAGTCCAAGGGTAGTGCTCCAAAATTGTGAAACGAACTGCCATTAATTAGTTAATTTTTTTCTTTCTTATTAATAATATTTTTATAATTAACCTTGTATTTCCCATTCATCTCCACTATCTTTTCAATCCTATTTTCATCGAGTTTTTAGCATTTTAGTAAATATTATTGTAAAATGTCAATAACCATAAAATTTATTTTCAAATTAATTATTAGTTTTTACTTATATATCCTATTATCTTAAATTTATTTAAGCTCGTTTATTATTAGCAAACTTTTCTTATATAAAATTGAAATTGATACTATTAATAAACACTCATGTTTTTAGAGTTTTCAATCTTCTCATCTTCTCATTTTTCAAAATACTTTCTTAAAGCCTCTCATATAAAATTAAAAATGGTAAAAGTCAATCAACAACAACACAAAATTGGTACCTTGGATCGATGTAACAATCTATTTGTGGAAAGGTTTCGATGTCTATTTTGTAGCAAGTAATTTTGTTCTAAAATTTGGGTAGTTTTATAGTAGCTTGGGTATAATATATTTAATTTATTGATGATCATTAGATGATAAAACATAAATATAAGGCCCGCATCTCTCCTAAAATCAGCAAAAGTTTCAATTAGAATTCCATGCATGTGGGGTGTGGGGTTCCCAAAACTTAACCAATCAAATGACATCAAAATATTTGAGTTTATGTGCACTAATCACTTGATCAAACCTCAACAATCAATAAAAAGGAGTATACAATGCGTTGTGCAGGCTTTGCCGTGCAACTAGATACAGCACCCAATGAAATGCAAATAACAGCCAAAGCAGGGACATATAGTGATCAAATCATGTTTATGTTTTTATAAGTGAATCATCATTAAATTAGTCTTACTAATGATTAACGGTTTAATTGGTCGGACCGCTAAATTGACGATTGGATCGATTTAATAAAAATTGATTATATTTTCTTATTATATTATGTAAAATGATAATATAATAGATTAATTATTATGCAACATATTTAAAATATGAAAAAAAATAAATAACTATCTAACAAAATATAAAATCCAAATAACTACATAAATATAATAAAATATCAAATTTATTTTTTTAAAAAACTAAAAATAAATAAAAATTAAAACTGGCCAAACCCAGTTTGATCGATTTTGGCCGATTTGACCGGTCAAATCGAATTTTTGATTTTATACCCTTAACCAAATTGGATCGAGTTTCGCTTCCCAATTGAACCTGTTGAACTGGCCGGTCCGATCTGATTTTCAAAGTAATGAATCAAACTCCATGCATGACCAAATTGAACAAACTCAAGATAATGTCTGATTACCCAATAATATTCATAAGAGTTCAATAATCGAATAAGCCTACTTTAAGAGGTCCAAAATAAAAGGAATTTTATATGCACCGGGAGCATGACGCCATCGACCGCATTGCCCCCGCCTCACCTAGCACCACTCAATTCTAGGGACTTACCGTCTCCTCCCCACACTTTGTTCTTCACAATGCAAGAAAGAAAACAAACAAGTTCAAGGCAATGCCTCCACCTAATTCCCCAGGAGGGCGAGGTTGAGAGATGAGAAAACTTTTAAAATTATTTATTTATAATCTTCAGCCTAACGTAGATGTGTTACAAGCACTTTAATAAAAAAAATTACAATTAAGTCCCTAAATTATTGAGAAATTTTAAAAATAATATACTTTTTACTGGTAAAATAGAAAAGTGTTATTTTATTTCCTAAAATCATGAAATTTAGCTCAAATCACCACAAGATCTGGTGAGAGCTTTGTTTAGAAGGCCATTTTCAATAGCAAAAGTGGTACTTTGGTCTAGAAAAAGTGTTGTTTGATTTTTTGGTTAAACTAAGCTTTTTGGGATCATAGGATGATCTATGGGGACTATGAATTCTTATTTTATGTGCATCACATCAATAATTCATATAATGACAAACATATATCATAAATTGAGAGTCAATCACTCTGGAGAAGGTGTTTTCTGAAACCTAATCAATTAGAGGCTTACTTCTGACTAACTTTTTGTTTCCCCAAAAACTTAGATAGAGGTGGGGATTGTATGATGCACCTAAAAATTTACAAGGGCCAAATAAACAAATAGGGTTAGTCCAATGAATCTAAGAATGGAAGGAATCTTGTCAACACATACACCTTACTATATAGGAGTGTGACCTTTTTAAACACTTATAATTGCCCAGTTCTCCCTTCCTTCATTTCTAGTACGATCACTTCATTTGTATTTTATGTTTTTATACTTTTGCCCTCTTTAAATATTCCATTACTCTAGTCTTGATTTGACTATTAGAGGGATATTCGTGGGATACTGTGGCCCCTAACAGTTTGTTTCTATCATAGGAGAGACCCATCACTTAATCAAATACTCGGGAGATACTATCAAATTCTCATCAATATGGAGATCACCATATTATTTGTCTATTATGCTTTTATTCTTTTAACTCTTTCTAATTTTTTTCTTATTTTAGTTTTAATTTGAATATTGAAAAATTATATTTAGAATATATTGATATTTTTAATAATTTATTTATATCGCATACAAGACTATCACTTAATTAAATACTCGAAAAAAAAATTCACCATCAAATTTCATCAATCCAGAGATCATCACATCAATCTCTCAATACAGAATCAATGGCACCTATACTTGTGCACGTGGACCACCTCATGTCAGATTCAGATCAATGCCAAGACCACTGAATGTATGTCTTTGGGCTTAGATAGGGTGGGCTTGGTTGAAAATAAAAATGTCATCTTGTTTGAAACATATCTGAGGGTAGTTAAGTCTTTCTGAGCCGAACATTACATTTTCTATCTTAACCGCTGTCACTTACCACGGTTGTTAATTCAACTTCCAGAACAGGGGGTCAACCTATTTATCTAACAAACCTCATGGGTCCAAGTATAATTAACCCGTAATTTTATTAAATAATAGGCTGTTTTCCTAGCTAGTTAACTATGAGAGAACAACTGTCAAAAAAATAATACATATATGTAGTTACCTGTCAATTATTCAATTATTCATTCAACATGAATGGATACAAATGTTTAGTATTCATGAAGCATGCATTACCTGTCATGCTTGTGTCATTCTATTTCTTAATTGGGGGTATGGGGGATCCCTTGTGTCTCCATCATATATATATATATATATATATATATATGTCTTCCATGTGCATCTTGAGAAAAGCAAGCCGGACATTGTGTGTTTTGTTTTATTTCTAACAACTGGGTTTCCATGTAGAGTATGAAGACATCAATGTTGCAAAAAGGGCATTTATGCCATACTATTTTCTTTTCTGTTTTATTTTGTCAAATTTTGAAAGAATTTGATTGAGTTTATAAATTTTTTAAAATATTTTATAGAACATTCAAGAGCTTATAAATTTTTAAAAAATATTTGATAATTTAAAAAAAAAAAAATCATAAATTCGTAAAATAAAATATTAAAATCTTATAAACTGTTTTTAAAAAAGTAAGAAGATATTAATTTATTTTCAAAATATTAACATCGAAACTTTATAATCTTATTTTATCCAAATCACTTCAATTTATTTTTAAAATAAAATTTAATATTTTATAAATACTAAAAATATTGTAAGATCTTATTTTTCAAAAAATAAACTTAAACAAACTCCTCCCCCATCCAAGGTAGAAATATGCAACTTACTTCAAGAGGAGAAATTAGAGATGTCAATTAGTTCGAATTTTACCCAAATCCGTCACAAACCCATTCCATTTGGGGCGGATTCGGGTTGAATAAACGGGTAACATTGCAGATGACGAGTTTATTTTTTTATACTCATCCGGTTCGGGACGGGTAAGTGGTCCAAGATGCAAATCCGCGCTGAATATAATGTGTATACATAAATTAGGATTTTATATGTTTGGTTTTTTGTTCTTGTTCTCTTTTTGACCTCTACACTTCTATTATACCTTAAAATAATTATTTTTTTTCTAGTTATTTTTAAATTATTTTTTTATTTTTTATTTTTATTTTTAAAAACGAATTTTAATGAGTTAAATCTGTCGGATATAAATTTAGAATTGAGCGAATCCCAAATTTATATATATTTTTTTATGGAACAAATCTCAAATCTAATTATATCCATTTGAAACTCGGCCGATGTATTCCCGTGGTGAAAACATCCTTAGGAGAAATGTAACACGTCAATTGAAATGGAACCCACAAAGCCACTATTTTTTAATGTCAATTGGAAGATGTCTCACGAAAAGTTTGGCAGAAATTTTGATAAGCTGAAATCACGTCTGCATGTTGTACGTTTTATCTAAAGTAATCGTCAGTCATAATTGTGTAAGCATTTGGACTACTAAACTTAAATTATAAAAAAAAAAAAGGAAAGAAAAAGCATATGGGTAGAATCGTCTGCTCGAAGTCATTTTTTTTTTCTTTGTTTACTTAAAAGCAAATTTAGATGAAACCTTTTGTTGATATGTATTTTAAATTTGCCATTGGTTTTCAATATATGGATGTAAAAAGTTTTGGAACGATGGAATTTTAGATAATAATTTTAAATTCATAATAATTAAATTGAAAGATTTGGATATGTGGTAAGAATTTTAAATACCTATATATAAAATAGATTTGAATCAACAATAATAACTCAAAAATAACTCAAGAATTCAAAATTTATTGTATAATAAAATTATTTAAATAAGTTCAATAGATTTGTTATTATAAATTTGAAATCCCTAATTTAAAATCTATCAATCCAAATATAATCTAAACTTATTTAAATAGGATTATGTTATAATGAAATTTAAATTGCTGAACTCTCACTTTGAACTATTTTTTAGATATTATGATAGATTTCAAATCCACTAAATATAACTTATTTAAATTTTTTTCCTCAAACCCAAATTTTTACATCGAAACACTAATAAGAGAATTTCTTCTGTACAAGTCTATAAAAGTGTTGAATGCACTAAATCTTTAGTTATGTGAACTTGTGTTTTTTTTTTATAATCGAATTGATAATCAAATCAGTTTATAATTTTTAATTTATTGGACCGATTCAACAGCATATCCGCCCAATCTTATGAATATTGATTATATTTTTTAATTATATTATCTAAAATTGATAATGTAATAAATTAATTATTAAAAAAGAAAAATAACCAACTAAAAACACACTTAACAAAGTCCAAAATTCAAATAACCACATACATATAACCAAATATCAAGTTTAAAATTTTTAAAAAATAAATTAATTCTAACTGGTTTGATCGAATTTTTCTTTCTTTGCCTCCAATCGGATTGAACTGATCACCGATTCGTGATTGACTCGGATGAACGGACCGATGCGATTTAATCTGATTTTTAAAACATTGATGTGAATTGTATTTAATGACTTTATTAAGAAAGAAAGAGATTTTAATGAAGTCTCTTTCTGCTAGAAGAAAATAGAGATTAAAATTAGCCTCTTTAGGAGTAGAATCCAAATTGAAATTGTGTTGGAGGGTTCTTCAAACAAGTTTTTGATTTTTCCAATTAAATTTTCAATTGCATGATGACACCCTACTTGTATCTAGTTAATATAATAGATATATAAATTGAAGTTCTCTTAATTAAACAAATACTTAGATTCTGAGTTAGTTGGCAGAAATTAAAGGAAATAATGATGGAGTAATTATCAGCTGACTTGTTAATCAAACATTTAAAGGATGAACAGCTACATAGTCTAGGATAGTTCCCACTATTAAATCTATAAATATTTTAGCAGCCTTGTGATGTAACAAAATTTGACGTTTTATTACACCATCCATGCAACAACATGCACATAATTTTTTTTTTCTTTTTTATTACAATGTTCGAACAAAATATATTTTACATACTTTCAAGAAAATAAATTTATTTAAAACAGATAATCTATATTAAAAAGGATTAAAAAAATTTCAGAAAAGATGCAAAAAAGAAAAAATAAAATTATATAAAATGCGCTCTCGAGTTTGATTTTTCTAGCGTGAACAGAAAATTCAGCCAAAATTTTGGCATGAAATGTATTCCTTCTCTAGTGATCAGAACTTAATTAAATCTATTTGATTTTGCATCATATGGTTATATTCAGAAATTAATTACCATATAACCTTTTAATGAAAAAACAAAAAAGAATTCATTTTAATGTTGAATAAAAGCACTACCGAGGGACCAAAGCAGAATTCTTAGTCTTGGAGGCGAAAAAATAAAATAAAAATGTTCTACTTAAGAGGGTAATTTCAAAAATTAAAAGTAAACAAAATTTTAATTTTTTATGTATAAAAGTTGAAATTATAAACAAAATAAGATGGTGACCGTCCGATACAACAACCTAGTGGCTCCATCTCTGGTAATTCTGCTCTTGGTGACGCCTACCCAAGTCAGAGGTTAGACAAATGACAACAAGCCCCCTCCTACCTTTCTATCACTACAGAAAATTCAAACTTAAAATACTCTCAAAAGTATAATAAATATTTGTAATTGCTCAATTGGTTAAACACAAGAACAAGCCATGAAGAAACCAAGGAAACTGACAAAACTATATCCAGGATATATACTCTTTGAAGGGTGCCATATAAAAAGATTCATGTATTTCAAACCAATGTCAAACTGCCCTCGTGTATTATTTTTGGATCCTTCTACATACAAGATAAGTATTTACTGGCAGCATGCCCCCTTGGCCTAAATTTCCCAATCTTAGGCTTAATCTCCCCTTGAATCATTTGAGCATGATTTCATCACTTCTCCTTCTCCAATTCATCTTCTTCATTGATGTTAAGGCACAAAGTCTTTCAGACAGCACAGAAGGGATACCTTCACAGGATTCTGTCAGCAATTTTCAGCCTAGTTTAGCAGTTGTCATTGGCATGCTGGCCATCATGTTTTCCCTAACCTTCATCCTTCTTCTTTACGCAAAATTCTGCCACCGGGCGTCGTCTGTTCACAACATGAGCCAGCAAATTCAAGACGGACTGGTTCGGTCAAGGTCTCATGCCTCAGGAGTCGATAAAACAGTCGTAGAGTCCCTCCCTTTCTTTAGATTTTGTTCTCTCAAAGGGTCGAGGGAAGGCCTAGAATGCTCGGTTTGTCTGGCAAAGTTCGAAGACGTTGAGATTCTTAGGCTGCTGCCCAAGTGCAAGCATGCCTTCCACATAAATTGCATTGATCAGTGGCTAGAAAAGCATTCGACCTGTCCGCTCTGCAGGCGAAAGGTCAGTGCAGATGACCTTTCACAGCTGCCATACTCGAGTAGTTTGAGATTTTTATGGAACCAATCAGAGTTGAGAGAGGAATCCAATCTAGAGCTGTATGTTCAAAGAGAGGACAATCGCCATGGATCTTCAAGATTCAGCATTGGCAGCAGCTTCAGGAAAACTGACGGGGGCATCAAGGAAGAGGAATTGCCAATACAACATAGCATGGATTCTGATGATGAGCACAACAAGCCTCTCCACAAATTCAACCACAAGATTGTTGTCTCTGATGTTGTGCTCAAGAATCGTTGGAGCAACGTGAGCTCTTCCGACCTCATGTTTCTCAATTCAGAGTTGCTTAATGATGTATCCAGTGCAAGATTTTCCTCTTTGGATTCAAGAGATGAGCAGAAATCCATGGAAACAAGAGAAAATGATGAGATGATGAATATCAAAGAAGAGATGGAAAGGAAAAGAATTTTTGAGAGCAAGCTCAGGGAAATCAAGCAAAGTGATCACTATTCTGTCGGATTTCCAGGCCTTCCCACAACCTCAGGTTCCAAAGAACAAAATCCTGGGTTCGAATCGAAAGCCCTGAATCCCAATGACAAGAGATCCAAGTCTGAGATCGTAGTTCATCCAAGATTCACAGAGTTGAGGAATAAAGATTCATCTCTTGCAGAAACTAATGTGAAGGAGGAAAGAATGAGAAGGCTTTGGCTGCCAATTGCAAGAAAAACAGTCCAGTGGTTTGCAAATAGAGAAAGAAGACATCCACAGTCTCAAGGATTAAACCTGCAGACATTAAATGTATAGTAATGCCTCGCATCAAGTTAGTTCAGATTCTTTAGCTCTACAATGTTGAATAACCCCCACCCCCCCAACCTTCCCCTTCTTTTTTTCTCTCTTTTGCTTTTACAGCTTCAAATATTTGCTAAGCTATGTTTTTACTGCTTCTGATATAAGAGATACAAGAAGGATAATTCCACAGTTTTGTACATAAATATAACTCTCAATCAGAAATGGAGTCAAGGGGTGGACTGGCAGGCGCAAACGCCCTCTTCAAGTTGATATATTCGAAAACTTTACATGTAAGTTGAATGAGATACAAAATTTTGTTGTTCAGATTAGTAATTTGTCCTCCCATATATATTAAAATATCTATTTGGCCTTCCTAGCCGCTGTTCTGTGTTTGATTATTTGAACGACACAACTGACTATTTTCATTCTTTTAATAATTCAGATGCAAGTCTGGTAAATAGTATTTTTAATTTCCAGTTAAGATGACATAATTGTATTAAATTGAGAGGAACTTAGGCATAAATATTGTGTTCTGCCAACCTTATTTTGTTACATTGGTTATGATTTGGAGAAATTAGTATATTTCAGTTCGGGTTAAATCGATATCGAGTAAAAATATTTATATTGAGTCCATATAAATTATATATGATAGGATTCAAGTGTCTTCTTCAATTCCATCATCTTCATGCATCAAGCTCTTGAGTCGGGCTGACCCGATGTTTGGGTCAAGTAAGGCTCCGTACAAAAAGGACCCGTATGACCCGCATCTTTAGGCCATTTCGATGTTTTTGAGGGCAAAATCGTCATTTCCATCCTTTACACATCAGGTTGATTCTGTGAAGCAGGCAGTATTCTCAAGATTTCTTAACTGGGAAACTCGAGGATATGATTCAGGCTTCGAGAGTCTCTTTCAGCTCAGATACCTCTGACAAAAGCAAAACAGAACCTTTGTGAATGCTTCAACTACTTCGGGTAATCAGCATGTACCTTGAGCTTGGCAGTTAGGAATCTTTTTTAGCTTACTTGTAAAATTATTTTTGTAAATCTCTTACACAATATTTGCATTCAGAGCCGCACTTGATTTGCTTAAATTATAGGACGAAAACTCTAATAATAAAAAATTGTAACTCAAACCTGATATGACTAATCCCACAGTTCATATCACATTCATCATTTTGTTGGCTAGTGTTGCACTCAAAGCAGAGCAAGTAGAGTAGGGAATCACAAAATAAGTACAAATACATATATGTACTTATCATTTTATGAGTTGGATTAGACAAATTATTTTTGGATTAAAGTTTTACATCTTGCTCTCTTATTTAGTTGCCTCAAATTATATGCATCAGTGAATAAAATAATTATTCCTGTTGAAACTGACAACAAAACTGGAATAATAAAGAGGAAGAAAAACAAATATTATTAAAATTTGGATGAAAATATTTGAATTTGAGGATGAATCTATTATAATAACTCAAAAAATAAGTTTAAAATTTTAAAATTCACTATGATGATTTAAAAAATAACTCACAATAGGAATTCAATAATTTGAAATTCATTATATTTTGAAATTATACAAATAAATTTAATAAATTTGTTATTATAAATTTAAAATTCTTATTCTCAAATTCATCCAAACAGAGCATTAGAATTTCCAAAAAGTAAAAACTTAATCAATTATCCGACGTGCACGCGCAAGTGGTCCCTCTATTGAAAAAAAAAAGAAAAAAGAAAAAGTTAAAAAATCTTATTTAGCTAGCTGTCCAAGAACTTGCGTATTGATTTTCATAATCATGTTAACGTGATGGGTAAACAAAACCTACCCCATAATTTAGAATTAATAATACCATTGTGATACATTTGTCAACAAGTCCTCAGCACAATAAAATAAGACCATGCCTCGTTCATATTACCCAATAATGAATACTTAAATTATTTTTAGCAAAGTGTAAATGAAGTATTGACATGATTTGTGTTCTATTTGTCTTGATTCTAGGATTCCTTGCATTTTATAATTCAGGTAAAATTGTTGTCTTTTCTGTCTCCTGTTTGAAAACTTGGAATGGATTAAACTACACAGAAGTTACTTGCATAAGATTTGTACTAGAAAAAAATAATGATTTTTCCAATATTAATTTGCTAAATAAAAAAAGATTAAATGAAATATGCCCTTAGCTCAGTAAAGGACAAAAAGCATGTTCGATCTTTTGTTTTAATTTAGTATTGTATTTAAGAAATACACGTTAAATATACATGATTCACTCTATATATTTATTAAAAAAAATATTTTATACATTTAACATGTTTTTATAAAATGTAATAATATGAGATGAAATAAAAAATTCCATACACAACACCATTTCTAAGAAAGACTCCCTCCCTCATCATTAACCTAACCTGTTATTAGTGATGTGTAAAGATGATTAAGCCCTCATGTAATGTTGGTATTCACAAAATATACTTTAAGCCCCTCTAAAATAAGATAATTACAGCAAAGTGAATTTGGATAGCTTATAGCTTACATATCGTCACCCCATTAAGTTGATCCCATAAAAGCAGTCATGAAAACACAGTGAATTGTCTGCACTTGAAATTGGTTAGTTTTTCCAATTGAATGTGATTGTTAATACCTACATATATACACAATCTAACGTTCATAAACTTAAGAAACCTTTAAAGGACCTATAGTTTCATAAACTATTTATATTCGACTGAAAAAAGGTGGAATTCATTATCGTAATCAACCTTCGGAATTAAACTTCAATCTTAGTAAAAATAAAACCGTAATAGAAATACCTACGAAAAATCCCGACACACTAAAATATCTAACATTTAAAACCTAAAAACTCTGTAAATAGCTAAAATTTATCAGTATCATTTTACCGTTACAACTATTCCTTACATCTGTTGCATTATGTCATATTATTATTATTATTATTATTATTATTATTATTATTATTGTTATTATGTAAGTTTTGTTGTTAACATTTTAGTTTTAATTTTTTTGTATTATTTTTGTTTTTAGTAGTTTCTGGTATCAATCATATTTCTAAATTTTAAGTTGTGAGTGTTGTTTGTGCTGATGAACTTCAATTTAATTTTTTAATGAAAAAATGTAAGTCTTGTGGGTTTCTTAATATGAAAGTTAAATTTGGGGCAAAATAGTATTAACAATCACATTCTATTGAAAATTACCCAATTTCACATAAAGTTAAACTTTTTCTTGTGGACTTATTTGTTTTTTAAGGAAGGTGATCAAATACCTCATTTATTATATAAATATGTCAATAACTAATAGAGTACACCAAATGGTTCTAAAATAAGAAGAAAATAAAATGGAAGTCAAACTAATGTACATATATTTTTTGTATTTTTTGTATGTGGAATTGATGTCTCAATAGCTCTTATACCTCTTGAACGGATGATTATTTAAAGAAAATTATTATTACTTTAATATATTATAAGTTGAATTTGTCCCTTATCATCAATTTATTGGACTATTACAATATATATGTGATTTGACAACTCTCTCCCTTTCAACAAATTTTTAGCAATGAGTTCTATTCAAACCCACTTATTATAATAAACATAATATTTTGAGCAATTTCCCTTGAGGTCTATCATTGTGACTCAAACATTGACAGAAAATTCATATTTGAATAAAGTATAGCAAAATTTTATATCAATCATATTAATATTTGTACAACATTGTGACCAATTCATACTACAAAAGTATTGGTGTGGGCAAGGCGTCCAAACACAAAAAGTATGAATGTGTATTGTATTGTGATTGATTCTTACTAACTCTACTTCTTCAAATTAAATAAGCTCGAGATATACGAAGTCTTCATAACATATTCCGTTTGTTCATCATAAAAGGTATAGGAATGGACACTTGGCTCGACCCTACTTCACTCGTTAAGAGTAATTAAGATAAATGTAGATAGTCAATTTGACTTAAAAATTTAAATCATTGAGTTTTTTGACTACACAAATACATACTCCACTAGTTCAGACTAAGATAGATATGAATAGTCAATTGACCTCAAAAAATTTAATTCATTGAGTTTTATCTACACAAACATATATAAAATTCAAAAACATTCTACGAGCCATGCAGAAAACCATACAAAAAAACAACAACGTGACAAGTAAAATTATACATCGCAATAAAATGCAAATAGAACAAAACCTTTTTTTGTTTGTGTAACATGGAGATGGTACAAGGTGAACATTGGACATATTTCAGTTGCAAGCATTCTATGTCGTAATTCATGAGCTCTCAGCTGTTGCTTCATTTGAAACTGAGACAGAGCAAAAATAAAAATTAGAATGGAGGGTCCAGATTGATTTTTTTTAAAAAAAAATAATCAAAAGAAACATTATTAACTTTTTGAGAGGACAAAATTTTAAAATATAATAATATTTTATATGAAAGTTATATTATTTTTTAGTATTTTTTGGAGTTAAAAGGGGGAGGATGGCTTCCACTGACAGCTCCCTTGGCTCCGTCCGTATTGGAAAGATTATAAATATGACAATTGATAAAAGTGGTAGATTTTGCACTTGCAATTCAGATGTACAGACAATTCAGATGTACAGACAATTGGTATAAAGACAGCGCATTTGAATAAAACTGATAGAGACGTATAATGTCACGTAACTTCATGGCCATGTAATATTCCATATCAACTAAGGTATAAGATAAAAATATATTTATAGATAGGACCACCTCTTATTTTCTTTATTTCGTTTTTTGTCCTATTAGTTATCTTATATTATACTTTTGAATGTAATAATAATATATATTGGCCTGTTAGGGACCATTAGACTCGAGATATCAAGAGCCACTCCATTTACACTTGTCATGAATATTTGACAGCTCTACTACCATAGCTCATAATCACTCGGTATTAATGATCTCAAGCTTGAACAAAACTTGGAAAATCTTGGAAGAATAGATGTATAAATAGTACATTTAATAAATTGATTCTTATGAAAATTGAGTGTCTAGCATTGACTAATTGGTTATCATATTGTACAATTATTTGACAACTTTAGTATATTGATGGTTTGAAAGTTTTGTAAAACTATCAAATTATAGCCATATTTGTTATGTTGTTTATTATTACTAAAATATTATTTTTAAAAAAATACTTAAATTTGGGCGTATATTTATAATAATAGGGAAGTTTTGATTGACCAACAACGTCAATTGATCAATCAATTCTGGATAAGGGATTAATGTAATTGACATCCAAAAGAAAAACATAAACGAAGTCATAAAAACACTTAATGATTGCATTGACAAATAATACTATTGTCATTCAAAGACAGTTTGGATCTTCTATTGCATCTCGTATTGTATTTTATCATTACAAATCAAATATAAATTAATAATGAGGTGACCAAATCTCGATCCGAAGAAAGAATCACCCATTGTGCCAATTTGGGTTAACCTACCTAGTTTGCTGATTCAATTTTTACTTAAAGAGTTATTCAATATTGCAAAATTAATAGGCCAGTCACTTCGAGTTGATAAAGGTACTGCAACTTTTTCAAGGCCTACCATTGCTAGGGTTTTTGTAGAGCTCAATCTGATGGAGGAATGTATCAAACATATCTGGATTGGATTAGAAAGAAAGCATTCATGCAACATATTATTTATGAAAAATTGCAAGATTATTGTGTCCGCCGTATGCATCTTAAGCATGATGGTGATCATTGGTATGTGAAAGGAACAAATCAACAACCCTTGGATCAAACTAATGAGGATTTGAGTATGAAACTTGACAAGGGGAAAGGGAAAAAATGGTTGAAAACAATCCTGATAGAAAACATCCACAGGATCGCATATATCATAGATTTATGATGCTCAAATTGATGGGGACAAGGAGATTTTGTCGAGGGTTTCTAATAAATTCTCTAACCCTAATGCTTGAATTATAAGTTTATCAAGAAACAATGAGACATGGTAGTCCGTCGGTAAGCGTCTTGTACCCACGACTAAGTTGTCATGGATTTAAGTCACTTAGAGAGGAGTTGGGGAACCAACCAATGTCTTCCTCTTGAAAAACTTAATAAAAAAACCTGGCTAGGTCTAAAGGTTCATTAAATATTTAGGAATTATATCAGCAAGAAAAGGCTTGTGGATATTAATGAGCTGCAAAGAGTTTAATTCAACACTAATAATATTGTTAATAAGGGATTAATTACTGTAATTGATGTCGGTGATACAAACCCTGTCCCTAATAACAATATAGAAGTTGTTGCAATAATTATAGGTTCAATTATTCAAGAAGTTAGGTGAATGCAAATGCAACAGGCAAGGGAAATTTGCTTGGAGAACAGATTTGTGGGTTTATTGGATGAGGTTGAAGATGATGAAAATAAGGAAGATAATGAAAATGAGCAAATGAAGGATGATGTTAAAATAAATGAGGATGATGCTAAGGGGAAATTTTTGGCTTTGCACTGCAAAAGCTCTTCCTTGGATTTTATTGATGATAACTAGAGCACTAGTTGTGGTTTCACCTAAGCAGGTTGTTTGAAGTAGAAAACAGGTTTAAAAAATTCAAACCTTGACAATTATGACTCGCTTCAGGTCTAATTCAGATTGCCCCTCCCTTGATATTTAATTATGAATCTGATTATTTGGAATTTAAGAGGAATAAAAAATGTTGATTCCCAAAGAGTAGTTTGCAGACTTTGTCACAAATATCATCTTAGAATGCTTGTGTTACTGGAGCCTAAGACAAAATTAAATTCTCATCGTATTTGTAGAAAATTGGGGTTTGATTCAGTTACCTTTAATTGTACTAATAAGATTTGGGTCTTTTCATTTTATTCAGATGGAATTGAAGTTTTAGTAGACCATGAGCAGTTTGTATATATTCAAGTTAATAATATTGCATCTCAGCATGTGTTGTGTAGCTTCGTGCATGCAAAATACACAAAATCAGAGAGGATGGACTTTAGAATAAACTACGACAATTGAGGATTGGTGATGTTCCATGGCTTATAGGGGGAGATTTTAATGTAACACTTTATGCTCATGAATGGAAACGAGGGAAACATCCTCCTATTTGGCTAATGGAGGACTTCTCATATATGATAACAGATTGTAGATTATAGGATGCTAGTTGCGAGGGCTCTCATTACAGATGGACGAATTATTAAACATAGGAACGTCTTGATTGTGTATTACTTTCTTTAGCATGGATGGACCAATTTCAACAAATAAAAGTTTTGCATCAGGGGCATAAGTTTCAGATCATCACTTGTTGCTTGTGGAATTGCAAAATAATGTGAATCGATCCCCATCACCATTTTGATTTTTAAATTGTAAGATCATGCATCATGATTTTCTTTAATTAGTGAAGAATGAAGGGAATTCCCTACTCCATATAGGGTTATTTGAATTTGCAACATAAATTATGTCGTATCAAATCTAACTTGAAATGGTGGAAAAAATAAATCTTTGGGAATGTTAAAGATAGAGTTAAACAAGCTGAGACTGAATTTGAACATAGTGAGGTAATTTTTGACGAGGACCCATTTGATCTACATTAAGAAGAGATGAAACAAAAATATGTAGTATATGCTGAGGCTATGGCTATTGAAAAGAATTTTTGGCGACAAAAGGCTGCTTGAAGACGGATTGAGGGAGAAAGAAACATAATTTTTTTTCATTCTCTAGTGAAGAAGAATAGAAAGAAGGCAACTATAAAATCTATTATGTATAGGGATCAGATCATTACAGACCCCAATTTGATCAAGCAATCTGTGATGCATTTATTCCAATAACATCTTATGGGTGGATAATCAGATGTGGAATATGCACGACTGGACTTAATTCCAAAGCTGATATTTGATGAGTGTAATTATAATTTATGTTTTGTGCCATCATTGGAAGAGATTAAGAAGATAGTCTTTAGCATTCATCCCAATACTATGGCCGACCCATATAGTTTTATGTCTCTTTTTTCCAACATTGTTGGGATTTTGTTGCATGAGACCTCTTGGATGCATGTACCTAGTTCTTTAATGGGGTCCTATTGCTTAGAAGTTTTATGACCACGTCAATTATTTTGATTTTGAAAGTGGAAAGACTAGTGAGATGGAGCGATTTTAGACCAATTAGCTTATGCATTTTTGAGATTTTCTCTGACAAGGTTGCATGAGTTCTACCTAAGCTTATCTCCAACTCTCAAAGTAGTTTTGTGCTGGGTAGAAATATTGCGGATGATGTGATTCTTGCTCAAGAAGTGGTTCATTCTTTTGATAATAAATGCCGAGATGGTAATATGGTTATCAAATTGGATATAGCGAAAGCCTATGATAGAGTACAATGGCCGTTCTTATATTCCATTCTTGATAGAATGAATTTTAATAGTCATTGGATTGAGAATGTGCAGTTTTTCGTGCTTGTGAATGGTGTATCGACATGTTTTTTTAAGTCGTCTAGAGGGTCTCAGATAAGGGGATCCATTATTACCCACACTCTTTCTATTTGTGGCTGAGGTATTGTCAAAGTTATTGCATCATCTTATTGCACATCAACCTTGTCTACCATATGCATTGGGTAGTATGCTTACATTGCATCTTTCGTATGTTGATGATTCCATGATATTCATTAAGGCTAACCCACAAGGATTACAACGACTTACGAATTTTCAAGTATGTTTCAGGACAACTTGTTAACTTGTCTAAAAGTGCTTTTGTGGTAGGAAAAAAAGTCAGTTGTCCAGTTTTACAATCTATCAAGTAAATTGCAGGTTTCATGCGGAAAAAATACACCAATGACATATTTGGGAACACCATTGTATAAAGTTAAAAAAAAGCCTCTTTGATGAAGTAATTTCAAAAATTAAAAATAGATTGTGATAAGTGCATATTTTTTTATCAAATCCCTTATACTTTTCTTGTTTTATTCTTGTTAATATTATAGTTTTATTAATATTTTATGTTAGGGCTTCAATGAATGAAAAGAGATCAAAAAGAGCAAACTAAAAAAGACAACACATTTCGTGAGCAAGTTGGGAGTTAATATTTTATTGGATCAAAGAAGCATCACAATTAGAAGAAAATAACTATTTTTGCCTAAGTCCATTATATGTAGATCAAAATATATGCAAGAAATCAGTTGGATTTTGCAAGTGAATGTTGAGCTTGCATTAAATTCAAAATAATCATGTTTTCAGACTTATATAGTTTTTGTATTTTGAGTATAACTCTATATTCAAAAGTACTGTGGACCTGAATTTTACTTCATTTCAAATTGCTGTTGGAAGATCAGTCCAATTCAACCTTGATTACAGCAGAAATTTGTCTAAATATGTGTATTGAAAGAAATTTATCTATGATGATACATTTCTTTAGATTAAGCATAACTTTCTCTCTAATGGTTGGAATTAAGTGATTCAAGTTGAAAAATTCTAATAGATAAATACTTTATTTTTATGTTGATCAATTTTTTAAAATCAACTGATTTCATAGAGAAAAAATATATGATAAAATTCGGATCTGAAAAGGACATGTGAATTTAGAGTATATTTGAAATAAATTTGGAGTGCATTTGGAGTGAATTTGGAGATGTCAATTTAGACACTATTCTACTACAAATAGGGGCTTTTGGATGTCATTGAGGACACATAAAAACCCTTAGATGGAGAAATAAAGTTTTATTGTTGTCTTTTTTTAAGCTAAGTTTTCTAATAATAATAGAAATGTATTCTCTGGTTTTTTTCTTTTATTTAGTCTTTTCTACTTTTATTATATCTTTCTAAATTTTATTTAGTTGAGGAGAAATGGTGAACCTCCTGATGGAGGAAGATGAACGGTCATAAATGTGCATAATGTTCAGGTGTGTTGTATTATTATTTTAATTTTTGATAAAAACCCTTATTATTTTGTAGTGATTCTTGATTTATGTATCATTAATGGTACAACAAATACTTAGGTTCACTTAGCTTTTATACGGCTTTACTCCACCGGCTGCTAATGTGAAATCTTGATTTATTGTAGACAGTAGTGTGC
This sequence comes from Paulownia fortunei, assembly GCA_019321725.1. Lineage (NCBI taxonomy): Eukaryota > Viridiplantae > Streptophyta > Magnoliopsida > Lamiales > Paulowniaceae > Paulownia > Paulownia fortunei. Next base: position 5,780,818 of record CM033105.1, on the reverse strand, counting down.
ATAAATACTTAATCTCATTTGGCATTAAAACCCTCCTTATTTTGTGGTGATTCTTGATTTTTGTATCACTAACGACACAACAAATACTTGAGTTTTATTTAGCTTCTTATATGGTTCTACTCCACCGACTGCTAATGTGAAATCTTGATTTGTTGTAGATAAAAGTGTGCATAAATACTTAATCACATAAATAAGTGTTGGCGTTAAAACTCTTCTTATTTAGTAACGATTCTTGATTTTTGTATCACCAATGACACAGCAAATACTTGAATTTTATTTAGCTTCTTGTATGATTTTACTCCACTGACTGCTAATGTGAAATCTTGATTTGTTGTAGATAAAGGTGTGCATAAATACTTAATCCCATAAATAAGTGCTGGCGCTAAAACTCTTCTTATTTAGTAACGATTCTTGATTTTTGTATCACCAATAGTACAACAAATACTTGGGTTCATTTAGTTTATTATACGGTTCTACTACATCGAGTGCTAATATAAAATCTTGATTTGTTGTAGATAAATGTGTGCATAAATACTTGATCCCATAAATAAGTATTGGTGTTAAGAGATAATTTGTAAATAGTATAACAATATCATGATTACCTTAATATATGAGTTATTTGATAACATTTTTTCATTAGAACCTTTATTGTGTATGGACTCCAATAGTGGCATTTAAAAGAGGTTAAAAAAATAATAAATAATCATTTCTCTATTCAAAACTCAAGAGCAGATTTCTAATCCTCATTACTTTTATTACTTTGATTTCTTAGTTATAACATAATTTTTTTATAATCTAAACCACATTTAGCCCATCTTTTAAGAAATATAAACGCCGAAACTTCAAACAACTTTCTTATGGATCGACCTCAGACTCCTGTTCTTGAAAATTTTGCAAACCGCAAGTGCATGGTGTTAAGTTTTAATACAATGGTGAATTGAGCATCGTATCCACAAGGATTGTAATAAAAAATTGCATCAAGTACCATAGTTCAAATAGTCTCAATTTTATTTAAAAAATCGAGTGATGATTGGTAAATAAAATAGAGGAAGATAAAAAAATACAAAGGCAAAAGTGAAATTCTTAGAAGCAATACAACAAACACCTTATGAGTAAGAAATTTTAGAGGAATGACTTACTTAATTATCACATGTGTTCTTCATTCCAAAATATACAAATTTAAGTCAACAATACATATAAGTTAAGAATTCCTAAACTCTTCAGTTCCCTCTCAGTTCTAACATGAATTTCAATATCTTTATAAAAATTCAAGAATAAAACTCTACAAAAGTTCAATGAATTCTTTTTCAAAACTAAAAAAAAGTTTCAGAAACTTCTCAACTCTATACCTCCTAGGTTGTGTTATCTTTATAATCATATATATTCTTTCCTCTCTCAAGTATCGAATCTAATACATCAAACAGTCTCAATTGATGGTCAAATAATCAATATACAATACTAAACAGGATAACACGAACAAGATGAATAACTTGAACTAATATTGATTGGAATTCAAAACATAGGATTAAATAAGGTTACATCATCCTATAGAAAGAAAAGTTTACTTCATCATAGATGAATACAACTTCAAGAAGTATATAAGAAAGAGAATGAAAATTGTTCACCAATTTGTGAAGTGAGAAGAATGATTGAAGCTTTCCTTATTTCCAAGATTGGCTTATTTGTCTTCAATAATGGTTCATTCTCTCCAAGAATCTCCATTTCCTGAATGCCTTGGTTGATACCAATCTTCCCCTTTTAACTTATGCCAATGATTTCTCCCTCAAAAGTCTGCAAAAAAATCTTCAAATTCTTCCCATTTGTTTTAGCTTTTCCCCATTTTTCTCTCCACCAATTTAGTATATCCCACTAGAGCATCACATGGATAATGATGCATACGTGTATCTAATGTGTATATATCATAAAATGCCAAAATTCATGATCTATTGCCATTTGTCGCAAAAAAAATGTATTAGCATCTGTTTGGTTAGCAAGGCAGTGCTTAGGTGCGGAATAACGGTGCCTAGGTGCCATGAATTCTATTTTCAGCACTTCAGACGACGCCTAAGTATGAAGGAATAGCACCTAGACGCCCTGTAATATATTTTTGGCAGCTTCAGATAGTGCCTAAGTGCGGAAGAACAGCGCCTAGGTGCCATATATTCTGTTTCAGCACTTCGTACCAGGGTCACATAGGATCATCCTTCTTGCAAGTTATTTTTGAGCTCTTTCTACTCTGAATTAGCTTTTATGTCTTCTAATGAATTATAGCTCTATGTCTTATATTTCCATAAATGATTGAATAAATCTAATATAATATATATGGAGAGAGTTTACGTCTAAAATACCAAAATGTATCATACCAAAAAAATGTCAGCCTAATGCTAACTTTTAAACTTGAATTTTCTCATTGAGATAGAAAAAATTAGATTTTGTGGTAATATAAAAGTTATAGATCTATCTCTTGAATTTCTAATGGATCAAAAATCAAGTTAATATGATATTAGAGAAAAGAGTTATGATTAAAATATAAGCACTGCCATCAGTAGCACCACAATGCGGATTCTTCAAAAGTTTAACTAAGTTTTTGTTTCTTTTCATTTTCTTCTCATTTTTCCATTACCTACAACATTTCAAATTAAATGTATAAAAAGCAATATAAACATTTGAAAAAAAAACCAAATGTTAATCAAAAGGCATATGAATTGTTGGTATAAAACCAACTTATCAAATACCCCCAAACTTGAAGATTTTCTTGTCCTCAAGCATCAAACATGAATTCTCAGTAACAACCCCTCTATGAATTAGGTAACCAAAGTTAAGAAAGATTTTTCTAACATCTTATCTAACAAGATTAGAAAAATATACCAAGTTTACATGTTACATGCATATTGGTTTCACTTTACTTCATAGTCTTGTGTGTGAGTGTAAAAGTAGTAGTTTATCAACTTTCATTTATTATTTGGATAAGTTTATAAATCCAACTACTCAATTTGATCTACTTTTGAAGTGCTAACCAAACTCCATAAGCTTGTTTTTCACACTAATCTCCACTAATGTAGGTAGATCATAGCATCAAAGATTAAAATAACTTTCAAAACTTGTATTGTGAGGCTTGGGTAATGGTGGAAAAATATGAAAAATTATAACTAAAAATCACCTATTTTACACAATCATACTATAACCTTTATGAATAAGCACCAACTTCTTCATCAATCCATTCATTTTTCTTTATTGAACATCCTATTTTTCTTTTTTTCTTTTTTTTATTACTCCCAAACTTATTTCTTTTGTTATATGTAACGATGGTCTATTTGTTTTAGGGAGTTCAAATCATACATCTCAATTCATAATCTCTTCATTTTTATCTTTTTTCAATATTTTCTTCTCTTTATTTTTGTTTTTTTTCTTTTTTTAAAACAATAATTCATTCAAGAATGATTGTGTAAATGAGAAGAACAATGGTCAAAAATTAAAATTTTTTATAAAGCTCGATAATGTGTATAGGATATTCAAAAAATTATTTCAATAGATTTAAGAGAGGACACTAAGGAATATTCAAGTATAGGTTGGCTTCAAAGGTTCAAACGGTCCAAAAATGGCCTAAATTATCTTCCTAATGCTATGCTACTTAGGATTTCACCTCAACTAGGGATCAAATAAGTTCTAAAGGTTGGTGGTATCTTTCAGGAAATAATTAGATCTTATAAACTGTCTCTAAATAATTAAATATAACTCAACAAACTATTTAGTGTGTCAAGATTTACAAGACATCATAAAGTAAATAAAGTCAGTTCTTGATGTTTAGACACGTAAACAAAGTTACATATTCTGATATTCACTTTTTTGTTTTTGTTTTTATTTTTTTTTTCAAATATGCACATAGTTCATCACTAAACTTGACAATCAATAAACTGAATAAGTTAACGAACTAAACTCAACAAGCACTAAACCTCTCAAGCAACAAGCAATTATCCTAAACTCCTGAATTCCCCCAAACTTAATATAAGCATTATCCTCATTGATGAAGAGAATTGTAAAACATGATAACTTTCTTGAAAATGAGTGGTGTTCAGTTCTGGGTGGGAGGGGCTTTATTAGATAAAGATGATGAGTATGTAGGAAGAACTGGAGGTTTTCTTTCAGATTAAAACCCTACTGTACACGCATGCCACGTCATGCTCTTTTTTTTCCAGCCTTTAACCTGCAAAAAGAGTAAAATATCAAGGAACAATCATCATGTTATAAAACAACACAAGAATAACAACAAATAAAATAATACACAAAAACAAGAAAAAAGGGCTTGGGTTGCTTCCCAAGAAGCGCTTTGTTTAAAGTCTTTAGTCAGACCGAAACCGAATACCTTAGGTTGCTTCTCCAAGTGGAAGATTAGACATCTTTCAAATTTTATTTTTGTAATAATATTTTAACCTTTGTCCATTGATACGAAATAATATGTCATCCTTACCTTTGAGTTCAACTGCCCAAATGGAAATATCTTATTGACAATGAAGGGAGCGGACCATCTAGATCTCAATTTTCTTAGAAAAAGTTTTAATATAGAATTGAAAAGTAACACTAAGTTGTCTGGGTTGAAATTCTCTTCTCAAGATCAATTTGCCATGCCAATGTTTTGTTCTTTCTTGATAGATTTTAGCATTTTCATAGGCATTAAGCCTAAATTCCTCCATGTCATTGAGTTGCAATAATCTTTTTTCTCCAATTGCCTTTATATCAAAATTTAATTATTGTACAACCCAATATGCTCTATGTTCTAGCTCAATAGGGAGGTGATAAGATTTTTCAAAAACTA